>JARHVA010000404.1:355000-432500 GCA_037957365.1 Torreya grandis | reverse complement strand
GAAAAGAGAGAAAAATAAAATAGTAGTGATTTTATGAGTTTTATTTCGGTGAAATTTTGGGGGTGACAACTTAGACTATCTCAACATATTTAATTCAGTGTATGCTTATATCTAAGTTTAACATCTAATTAGCCTGTTGTATATTTGATTATCACCCTTGTGTCATTTAATTTCTATATAGCCCCTTAATAATCTAGATTACATTTTATTGTTAAATAATTGCTTCATTAAGGAGCTTAATAAAAAAATTCTTCATACCTTTTTTAGTGGGGAATCTGGGGATGCCATTGAGACATGGATAGTTAATATACATAAACAATTCACCTTACACAATATGAGATCAAATATTAATGTTCATATTTGTGTCTAACAATTGGTACACAATGGTACATTGTAATAAAACCAACTATGTGCTCTCAAGGTTTATGACTAATGACCATCTCCTAAGAAACTATTGAGAATAAAATCATGGAAAGATACTTTAACATAAACTTTAAATAATAAAATATCATGAAGTTCCAACTATTAAAACAAGGAATTATGACTATTCTGGAATATCATATCAAGTTTATCATCCTTATACATTATGTAAATTATATGTAAGATGAGGAAACCAAAGTAACTAAATTTAAACTAAGTTTATGTGAGGTATTGATTCATGATGTTAAAATGATAAAAGCTTTCAATCTTGTTTCTACAATTGAATCTACACATCATGTGTAATATAAATAGTAGTCTTGCCTAAAGGCAAGATAAGAATACTATAATAACATACTGCAACCTAAGCCTAAAGTATCAATCTCTCTCATGAGTAAGAAATTAAAGAAATATGATCAGATTAAAGTCTTTGTGAAAAAATAGTATTTAATAAAGATTATAGAATTAAAATAGTGGTTCCAATCCTCATAAAATATAAATAAAATAATGGGAACCACAATCAATGATAATATAACTTTCATGGCTCATCCACCAGAGCTAATATAACACCTTTACCTTAAAAAATAGATATTAGATGTTGGGAATGTAGTGATAATCATTACTAGAAGGATTATTCCTAGTTTCAATATAATTAGACAAAAAATCATCATGTGTATGCTACTATTGATAATAAAAGCATAGACCTACAGTCTATTCCAATAGAGACTAAAGGTATACTTTCTAGTTTTTCTTTGGATATTTTAATTGATTCTTGTATAACTAACATTTTTATTTCACCTTCAATGTATTTTAAGTTCAAAAATAAACCCTATAGATTAATGGAAGGATGGGAGGTTGAATTTGGTATAGAGAAAAAAGTGTTTGTTTTGAAATTCTTGGAGAAAATTAAATTTATTTTGGGATTCTTTAAGACTAAATTAAACCTATTTTTGACATTATTAGAGTGCTATGACATGATTTTGGGCATGCAATGGATACAACATCAAATTAAACTTGATTATTCAAGAATAAGGGTGAAATTTATTGATGATATTCGAAATCATGTGGAGATCTAGGGTGTCATGAAGCTCATAGCTAGAATTTTTTTTCAACCTTGAAACTAAAAAGAGTAGTAAGAAAGGGATGAAAACTTTATTATGTGAAACTAAATGAATTTCCAAAGGAAATAAAACATGTTGTAAAGTACTACTATATATTTAGATTATTAAGGATGTATTCCTTGAAGAGTTTCTATGTTTACCTCTTTAATGAGAGTTTTATTTTTCTATTGATATAGTACTGGGACCTGCACTTGCATCTAAGGCCCCATATAAGATGAATGTGGTAGATATATAAGATAAAAATGTGTATTTATAAGAGTTACTTTTAAAAAGGATGATTAGGACAAGTATATTACATTGGGGAGCCTTGGTTGTCTTCATTAAGAAGCATGATAACACCTTGAGACTTTGTGTTGACTACATACACAATGTTGAATAAAGTCAATATATAAAAATGTATAACATTCCTGAAATTGATTATCTTTTCAATCAAATTAAGGGTGTAGCTATATTTTTCAAGATAGATCTTAGATTGGGGTATCACCAAATTTGCATCAAAGATGAAAATTTGCATAAATTGTTTTTTGAATATGGTATGGCCATTATAAATTTATTAGCATTCCTTTTGGATTAATAAATTCCCCTAATTATTTTATGAACTTAATAAATATCATCTTCAAGGATTTCCTTGATTATTTTTTGATGGTATGTTTGGATGACATCTTGGTTTACTCTAAGGATGAATTAGAGCATGAAAAAGACCTATATTTGGTTTTGTAAAGACTAAGGACATAAAAATTATTTGGTAAAAATTTTAAGTACCCATTCTACCAAAGAATGAGCCATTACTTAGGGCATGTTATCTATAAGGTATTTAAGTAGACTCTACTAAAATTAAAGATATTAGGGAGTGGCTCACTCCCAATAATGTTCATGAAGTGCATAACTTCATGGGATTAGCTAGTTACTACTAGAGTTTTTTTAAGGTTTCTCAAGGATTGATATCCCCATCACTTATTTGAAAAATAAGGGGAAGAATTTTGAGTGGAATCCTTAATGTGAGGAAGCCTTTTAAAATTTGAAAGTTATGTTAACTTATACTCCAATCCTATTTATTTTGTATCCTAATGCGAACTTTGAATTCTAGGTTAATGCTTGAAATGTTAGCATTGGGAATTTTTTTAACCCAAGATGGCAAGGTTGTTTCCTATAAATATTAGAAGCTCAAATCCCATGAGTAGAACTACCCAACTCATGATATTGAATTGACAATTGTGGTTCATGATCTCAAGTAATGGAAACACTTTTTTTTGTGAAACACTTTAAGGTAAAATATAACAATCGTAACCTCACACATTTTTTTTCTCAAGATTAAATAAATGTGAAAAAGTGTATATGGTTAGATTTTATCATAAAATTTGACATTGATATTGCATATGTCAAAGGAAAGGAAAATAGAGTATCAGATGCTCTTAGTAGAATAACATATCTTGCTTTAATTTCTATTTTAAGGTTAAAATTCAAAGATTATATATTGAATCAACAAATAACATACCTTAAATGTGGAAAAATTGTATTGAATTAACCAAATAAATAATAGATAAAGTTGTTATTGACTATTCCATGGAATTATATGGAATTTTGAGGTATGAAATAAATATTTATGTTCCTAATTATATAAATTTAATGGAAAAAGTGTTATAATAAGTGCGTACTTAAACTCATTTCCCTCATCTAGATGTCATAAAAATGACATGAGCTGAAATGATTTATTTTTAATCTAGATTTAAGAAGGATATGGATAATTTCATAGTAAAATGTTTATAATGTTAGATTTCAAAGATAAACACTACAATCCAGACAATTTTCTCTATCCTCATGTTATTCTAGAAAGGAATTTAGTGATGATTTCAATGAATTTTATCTCAGGATTGCCTATGTCTCAAGGCAAACATGACACAATACTAATTATAATTGATAAATTAACAAAGTTTTCTCACTTTAGTATTGGAAATATTATTGATGATGCCCCCACTCTTGCTAAAGTATTTGTTAAGGAAATTTTTTTCCTTCATGGTGTTTGAAATTAATTATCTTAGATAGGGATACATTATTTACCTCAAGGTTATGGAAGGCTTTAACAACTACATTTGGAACAAAGTTAAACTTTAATTAATCTTATCATTTATTAATAGATGGCCAAACTAAGAGGTTGAAACACATCAATGAATATATGTTAAGGATGTATTCTATAAACCAACTATCTAAATAGGAGTATTACCTCCATTTTTTTGAATTTGCATAAAATAAGACTTACCATTTTGTTAATAAAATGGAACCTTTTGAATCCTTTTATGGGTGGAAGCATAGAAATCCCCTTGGATAGAATGGTTTAGAAATTTGAGTCATTATATGCCCTAAATTTTTTCAAGATTATGATGAAAAAATGGCTCTGATATGTCAAAGGCTAAAATCTACCTCTGATAGAAAAAATATCTATGTTAATCTAAAAATGTCACAAAGAGAGTTTGAATTAATGTACAAGGTATTTTTGAAAGTGAGACCTTATAAAATTTCCATAAAGTTTGTAAAAATCATCTAAACTAGATCCATGCTTTTTCAGTCCATTTGACATTGTGTAAAATACCAAACTTATTGCCTACCACCTAGCTCTTCCACCTTCTCTTTATAAAATTCATGGTGTGTTTCATGTGGAATTATTTATAAAACATTTTTCTAATCCATCTCATATTTTGGATTGGAATAATATCTAGGTGGTAGATGAGGAGATGATTCAGTTAGACCCAATCAAGATCCTAGCCCATCATAGTGTTAACTTGTGAAATAGGGACATTCAACATGTACTAGACCAATGGGATTGGATGAGTGAGAAAAGTTCCACCTATAAAGATGAAAATATTTATAGGAAACACTATGCTCACCTTTTTGTTTAGACCTTGAGACAACATCTCCTTTTAAGGGGAGTGGATGTCATATCCCACTTGGCTAGACTTTTAATTATTGTGTTTGTTTTATTATTTTAATGAGCCACTTTTAATATTATGATACTTGGAATTTATTTTAATTTGAATTAATTTAATGAGATTATATTTAGGTATTTCAATTCATCCTTTAGTTGTCTATATTTCATTGAGTATTTGATTTTATGATGATTATACAAAGTTAGTACTGCTAATGTCATTATGGTTATAGGTAGAAACCATATGATTGAGCTAAGTTTGGAGTTGGAAGACTCCACCAAACTATCGTATCAATGTTATATATGTAAATGAGCTTAATAAAAGTAAAGAGATCAAGTCAAGTTGGTTATCCACCATTTGATTTTATATGTTGTCTTGTACTATTTTAACCCATTATTGTGCATGATTTATTATCTTTGTTTATTTAGCAGTCGTCATTAGCTTATAGCTAATTCTTCTCAATATATTGTATGAATGTAATTTATTGAAGGTACATTGGTTGATTTGATAGCTTGAATAAAAGAAAACTTTAAAGTAATACTAAGGTTCATGAGGTTTATTAAGTTTTTGGCATGTCTTATTGATATTTTAATAATAATTATGTCTTGGACCTTATTTATGTTTGGAGCATTTTGTGTTGTGTTAAGGATAGTCTACTGATTAATTTCCATAATATATTATTATATGTTTTACTTATTTGTGAAAATGTATTTCAACTCATGATAGGGCCATGATTTTGTCATAGCATTGACCTTAGTCAAGTGGCACAATCATTTGAATTTAGGTTTTTATTTGTATAACATTTTATTTGAATATCATTTTGGACTATCACTCAATTCATTAACTTTGAAAAAAAATTGACAAGAGTATGAAAGAAGTATAAGGTTTTAGTTTGTACTTTGGTCACAACCATGATGGTAATGGAATCCATTTTTTTAAATCCATGACTCTATAGGCATTTATATTTTTAGTATAGGCTATGGAATTTGGTGGAAGAATATATTTCCAATTGGGATTGTACCAAAGGTAAACATAGAAGAGCCAGTGATTGTGGGAGAAGAAAAAAGAAAATAAAATCAATATAAAATATCATTTTTTAAATTAAGTTATTTTATTATTCACTTATATGTATGTTTAGGTAATAATGTTTTATTATTGATGGAAACCTTATGTAGTGTGTGGGTTACACGGTGGGCCCTCACTCTCCCTAAAACGCATCCATTTTCATTATTAGTGTTTCTAAGTGTAGAAACCATTTTATGATTATAGATCACCTCAATCTTGTAAACTTGGAAAAAATAGACCTTGGTATTTCCTCTTAGTTATATACATTTATCTCTTCCACTAGTCTCACATATGCTCTATCTTTATGCCCCTTGGCCTATATCTCTTAGTCTAAATAGTCTTATGTTGATTATCTAGGTCTTCTATCTTTCTCAAAATTCTTAAAATGTACTTAGCTTCCACTTCTAAAACTTTCAAACCTATACCTGCTTTCCTACTACCTAGATACTAATGTCTAGGATAGACAATAACATTGACATTAGTGCCCTGACTCGATGAAAGTGTTCAATGCTCTAAATTCATCCAATTTGAAAATGAAATGTATCCTAATGGTTAGCTTAAGTTCTTTAATTTAAGTTATTACTTCAAATTGATTGATATAAATACAATATCAAGCCTCATTCATTCTTCACCTAAAAAAAGGCCAAAAATACCAAGGCAACTTATCAAAATCACTCTATCAAGCATTAAACTAAACAAAACTTCTTTATTTCCATACCAAGAATACATAAAATTCATCTATGATTCTAAAGTTATAAAGGAGTAGCCCAAGAGTCTTAGTTTCCAAGTTACAAGTTAGGTTACTTATGCATTTAATTTGCACATATTGTATTATTCACACACAAGCAAACACATAGGGGAGAAATACATGTGTTCGAGTCCCTCTTATAGAATATTGGCTATGTAGTCAATATAAACAAGGAATATAATGAAGGGGAGAGTAGTATTGTGTTATCCAAGAAATAAATTCAAGTAAACATAATAAAATCCTAACACTTGTAGCCTAGACACTAGGGAGAGCATAGGTAACAAGCATGCATATGAAACATAATTAAAACATAAAATAAAACCTTATTTTACCTTCCTTGGAGCTCCAAATGGCTTATTGAAATGGTTTTCTTAGTTTTTAATAAAGAAGTCTTTGATAATGAAGCTTGTTTGGCTCCTTATCTCCTTTACACCTTGGCTTTAACTGCTTGGGTTATGATTTGAGCATGATAAAATTACTTGCATGAAGCTTATGGAGTAAATTTTTCATAATAACTCTACAATATCCAAGCCTAAAAATGAATAGGTATGGCCTTGTATTTATAGCCTCAATAATTAACTCTTACCCAAGGTGAGTTAAGGTTGAGTTTAAACATGGAATGGGTTCAAACTAACCCTAGGTGTGTTGAGACTAACTCTAGTTGAGTTAAAATTTATCATGTAATTATGATTCTTAATTACAAGGCATTGATCACAAATTAGATATTTGAAGATATTTTGGAAGATCTTGACAACTCATAAAGGCAATGATGAAAAGGCTTGATAGTTTGAAGTTTGGAAATTTCATTTTTAGATATTCATTAATTTTGAATGGATAATTTAAATAAAAATTTAATCTTGTTTAATTAGTTTATAAATTTTGATTAGGATTTTATATCTTTTAAGATTTGATCAATTACCCTAATTAATGGGTCTATAGGCTAAACTACCAGTGGTTATGTTATAAGGTGATTGGGGATGAATATGTGAAAGGTTATTATTGCATATGGTATAGTACCCCAAATAGGAATGCCTCAACATGATTTTGATAATTGATTAATGATGCATGGATAAGTTTGGGTTGTTTAGTGCATCTTAAGCTTAATTTAAAATAGTTGGTAGGAATTAGTTTGAAGTTTTTTTTTAGGCTAGTTGTGGCTAGAATTGGGTGTTTATAGTTTGCCCTATTTGAAAAGGCATTGTAAGATATAGGCATAGTAATGTATTCTCAAATAATGAAAAGGTCTTGTATGCCTACTAAATCAATGAAAATGGATGAGCTCTAGATGCCCCCTCAAGGGAGTGGTGGGAAAAATAAGGTGGATTATTGGTCCATCAAAAAGAGGAAAAATATGACAAAAGGTAAAAAGGGTGGAAAAGACTAGTTTTCCCATAAGTGGTTATAATTAGTGGCATGATAAGTTACCCTATTTGGGAAGATAAAAGGATGATTTTCCCAAATGTAGTTATAATCGTCAATATAGTTAGGTAAAAAGATAATGATTTACCCAAAGGTGGTTATAATCATTAGCCAAAAGATAGGGTAATAAGAGAATGATTTGCCCAAAGGCAATTATAATCATTAAAAGGGAAACAATGATTTTTCCATAAGAATTTATAATCATTAATAGGATAAAAACATGCCCCAATATGGTAGGTAGAGATAATGATTTGCCCATAGGTGGTTATAAGCATTAGATCTATAGGTGGGGTGATACACAATGATTTTCCCAAAGGTGGTTATAATCATTTGTAGAATGATGGGAGTAATATGGAAAAGTGTAATATGGTCTTACAGATTGAATCCATACTCATGGAGTAAGAGTAAGATAGTACATAGGAGAAAGATGAATTTGGGAAACCTGCTAGTATGTAGATGCACATCCTAACTAGCAAGGGTTAAAACACTTGCATGATTTAATTAATCTATATTTGGGAATGATTTGGATAGATTGGAAAGTTTTTAGGTAACTAAGGAAAAGTGATGTAGCCTCATTTCATTTAATATTTCCTGAGATGATTTTTTATATAACACATGATGGTAGGCACCATGCTATAAAACACCATGATAACTTAGCCAAAATATGCATAAGGAATAACACATGATCTAATAAATAATTGAAAATAATGCACCAATGATAAAAACCATGATGATAATGTTGACATATAAATATGGATTGATTCATGAATAATGCATAAGGAATCATCTAATGAATGCACATAGACTAAATCAAGGAATAACAATAAAATTAAATAAATAGGCAAACAAACAAACAAACAAATAGAAAGACCAAACACTAATAAAAAAAGGCACAAAATAAAATAAAACAACTTGAAAAAAATAAAATAAACAAAAAAATGGTTAATCATAATATTAGAGAAAATAGAGAACAAACAATATGATGATCATCACCCCTAGGCTATAGGAAATAAATAAATAAAATGGGGGGAATATAAGAAAAAGAAGGGGTAACTGAGCTAATTGTAGATACACTAGGTAAGTGGACACTACCTATATAGCTATATGGATGCAAGGTCTAACATAAACTTCATGCCAAATGTAGTTTTCCTAGGATATGAGATAAAATAAAAATAATGATGATAAGAAAACATGACTATGTTATAGAGAAAAAATGGGAGTGATCTCAAAAAATTGTGAGAGCATGAGATGAATCCTAGAGATCATTAATGTATAAAAGTTGAATGCATAATGCATAATATGAAAACTCATAAAATGGGAAGAGCATAAGGTGTAGGGGCCAACAAGGATGGGGAACTAAAGGACAAGTGGTTTCTTATGAATTATCTAGGGGTCCCAGAATCCTTAAGGAAAATAAGTGGTTGATGTAGTGATTTTGTAATTGTCTAGATATTTTACAAATGTTTTTGGAATGTTCTAAGCATATGAACTCAATTAAGAATTATGAGAAACTAAATGATCCAACTTGCAAAAATGTGAGAGTGTTCAAACTTAAATTTCTCATAAAATGGTGAGAGCATGGAAAAGGGTGAATGATCTAATCTCAATGTGAATCAAGTGTTGCCTACTTAGTCCCAATATGGGACCTCAAGTCACTATAGTTTTGCCTTACAATGGAAGAATCTAAATAGGTAGAAGCAAGGTTCTCAAATACAGGGAAATGACATAATATGGCATAAGAATTATAAGGTGGGACTTTAAGGCATGATAAAGATGTTCTTAATTTGCCCATAAGTAGTTATAATTAGGAAATAATGGCATAGGTCAATAGTACTAATTTTCTTAAAGGTAGTTATAATTAATAGCACAAAGTGAAACATTGATTTGCCCAAAAGTGGTTCTAATAAATAATATTTAGAATTAAATGAAACAAGAAATGAAGAATACAACTACCAAACCACTATCATGTTGGTCCAAAATATGGCCTTTATCTAGAATACTAAATCAAATACTAAAAATTGATCTAATTCCTCTCACTAAAGGTGGCTGAAGAACCAATGAAATGAAACCAAGGTCAAAGGGTCAGGATGGAGGGTAAAAATAACTTTGGTCATGGAAAGGTATGGTAGAACAATATAGAGTATGATATAAAGAAGAATGCTGATATTATAGTAAAACATAAACATGCCTCATAGATAATACTTTAGGTCTCTTTAAGAGAAGTATGCTTGAGGTGTATAATGTTCATCAACTCATCAAGTTCATCCCAATCTAGAATAGCAATCATGTTTGCTTTGGAGCCATAATTTGTAACAATGATATAAGGGCATATCCAATTAGGTTTTAACTTGACCTTATTCTTCTTATCATCCATGGTATTCTTTTGGTTTTATTTGAGAATAAGATCCCCAAGCTCAAACTCTCTATGTTTGACCCTCTGGTTATAGTTATCACTGAGTCTATTTTGGTATGCTTGAAGGTTGTTAATAGTGGCCATGCATTTTTCATCAAGTAATTATAGCTATTAAAGGTGAGAAACTTGGTAATATGCATCATCTAGGACATGTTTTAGTGATATGCATAGAGAAGGTAACTTGACCTCAATGGGAAGAATGGCCTCAGCGCCATAAACTATGGAATATGGAATGGTTCTAGTTAGAGTATGGTAATTAGTGTGGTATTCTTAGAAGGCATGGAAGATTTGGAGGTTCCAATCATGGCCAACATCATTGATAATATTCTTAAAGATGTTGATAACGGTTTTATTGGATGCTTTTTCTTAGCCATTACCTTGTGGGTAATATGTAGTAGAAAAATGTTGAGTGATATTATACTCAGTTATAGTGTTCTGACATCCTTATTTTTAAATGATATGTCATTATCAGATATAATTTCAAATGGAATACTGTAAAGGTAAATAAGATGATTTAATATGAACTTGGAATTTTTTTTCTAATCATGTGAGGGGTATATCTTCAACCCACTTAGTGAAATATTCAGTAGTGGTAAAGATGCATTTATGGCCATCATAGGAGGTTGGGTTAATTTTTCTAATGAGATTAAGGCCCTATATAACAAATGGCCATGGAGTAAGCATTGGTTTCAGAGTTTTGACCAAGGCATGAATAATATTAGCATGCCTTTAACATTTGTATTACCTTTTGACATAATTTATTGCATTAGCATCCATTATTATCCAATAATAACTGATTCGTAGGAGCTTTTTGGCTAGGATGGCCCCATTAGTGTGGTATCCACATACTCTTTCATGAACTTCCTATAATTCTAATGTTGCTTCTATCAAATTTAAATAATTAAGCATAGTTCTATCAAACTTGTGGAAGTATAAGGTTGGGACAAGTAAGGTATATCATGAGGATTGGTGGATAGAGGCCTTTAATTTTTTGCATGATAGGTTTGGTGGTATAATATGGTTATGAAGATAGACAAAGAGGTCTAAATACTATATAGAGTTGGGACCAACAATATCATAAATCATTGTGATGTTTAGCAGCTCATTAGTAGGCACTAGAATATTTTTAATGAGGAATTGATATTCTTTTGCCTTATTAGTATGATGTATCAAAGATACAATGGTGGCCATAGCATCCACTATCTTTTTACTAGCCCTCATTATGTGTTCAAATTATATATTAGTAATCTTATTTTTGAGAGTGTCAACCATGACACTGTATGGTACCAACTTATCATCTTTGGTCTAAAAATGGTCTGTAAATTGATTGATGATTAACTTAGAATCACCATAAATTGTGATATGATGAATATTCCAATTTACTTCTTGGTGAATCCCTAAAATAAGTGATTCATATTTGGCCATGTTGTTAGCATAAGGAAAGCTGATATAGAATGATTTAGGGATAATATCCCCCTATGGTGTAATAAATAATAGGTCTACCCCTGATCCATGTGATGTGAATGATCCATCAAAATATAACTTCCAATGCTACTCCCTAAGAGGTATTTCAATGATGGTCATAATGGACTATTATAGGAATTGAAAGGTCAATAGTTTTATATTTATAATGGGAGATTTAGCAAGCTGATCTATAAGAACTTGCCCTTTTATACCCTTTTGATTGATGTATTCTATCTCTAACACACTCAAAATCATGTGTTTCACTCAAAATTTGATATTATTTAGAAGAAGGTAGTAAAACTAGAAATATGGGTTATGGTAGAAATACTTGATAAAAGTGCATGCATTGAATCAGAAGATTATGGAGAGCTCCTCTTTGGCTAGTTAGGATGACCTACACATAAGAAATTACTAAAGCAAGTTTATGGGCTAGACAAGTAGTTGGGTAGATTTCCTAGTGCTAACTAGATCTTAGAAGTGAGAGCTTCTTTAGGGGTTATCAATCCACCATTTTAGAATAATTAAGTTAATAAAATAGAAAGAAAGTACTTGCATCAATGACCAAAAGGTACTTAAATTGATAACAAGAAATTCTTGATAAAGAGATATGCTAGAATGATCAAATTAATTATAAACCAATTAGTGCTAGTGATAATAGGTCAAGATATAATTTAGAAGGTCTAAAAGGGGTCTATGAGTGGTCAAAAACATATAAAAGTGAATTAGGTCAGGTAAAGGAGGATTAACTTGTTGGCTTTTTTTGCCATAGGTGATCATCGATAGTTGGGTTGACAGTTGATGGTTAGGCCTGACCGTCAGTGGTTGGGCTGACCATCAATGGTTGACTATGCTGAAACTGGGTTTAATCAACAATAGATTGATAGGATTCATAGATGACTTTTTGGGGTTAGACAAAGGATAAATTGACTATGAAATAGAAATAAATCACATAAATAGTAACACATAAGGGCTTGTCTTACCAAAAGTTGGTTGGATGAGTAGTTGGCATGGTTGAATTATCTGCAAGATCTAGCCTAATTTCAATAGAGTAACAATGCTCAAAACCCTAGTTGAGAAGCAATGACAAGTCAACTCTTAATGGAATGGCTTGATAACCTAGATGATGTTGGTTAACTTTTAAAAGAAAACTTTAAGAACCTGAGCTCTTACTAATAATTACAAATGGATTTGCTCTTACAACTATCTCCTTCTTATAAGAAAGGGCCAAAGGTTCAAAAGGGAGTGCAACTATGGATTCTAAATATAATTTGTCCATGAAATACCTTGCAAGGAGATTTGGATGACTTATATCTAGAAAAGGTAGCTAGCAGTTTGCATGGTGTTTACATGTAGAAGGTTAGGTGGTTGATCTTGACCATTGATGGTTGGGATGACCATTGATGGTTAGCTTGACCATCAATGATCGAGGCTGAATATCAAAATAGCCTAAAGGGCCATGTTTAAGCCTCGTAAATCTAAACTAATTAAAATAGGCCTAGGTAAGTAAAAAAGGTATGAGGGGTCTACTAGGGATCACGACACTTGGAAATATGTGTGCAGAATTTTGGTGTCTAAATTTTACCCTTTTTTGTTGTGTGGCGTGATTTGAAAAGCTACAAAACAAAAATGAAAGTTGGGTAAGTTCAAGGTTACCCTAAGTTAGGAGAAGGCATTCCCCCTAAAATTGGGATGTGATGAGGTCAAATGAAATTAGGTTAAGGTTTGATAAGTGATAAGTGGTAGGGTGAGATGTAGAACCTACAAAATAAAATAAATGACTAAGTGTGATAGGGTAGATCATGTAAAGACTAAAGTTTCCAATGTTAATAAAAATAAGGTTGGTATGAAGAAGACACGTGACCAATGTATCATGTGACTATTATAGGTATGGCAGTTGGATACACCTATTAGTCTCTAAGGTAGATTTAGTGTTTTATTAGGTATCCAAGGTAGGAAGTGCTCCGATGAAAACACCAAATAGGTCAATGTGTGATGGGTATCTAAGGTAAGAAGTGCTCATATTTAAACACAAATGATCTAGTTATTACACTAGGTGGTGTAAAAATACAAGTAGGTAACTTGGAAAGATCGATCAGTGTGGTCAAAATGACCTAGGCAAAGTCATCATAATACATGTGCATAGTTTAGGCAATAGGGTCATTATCAAGGTAGACATGGGAAAATGGGTGGGTTGGGGTATGGCTAAGTTGACTCCACATGCACTAGGCAAGTAGACACTTCTTACATAGTGAAGGTGATTCAACATCCTATAACAAATTTAGGCTGAATGTAGTTCTTGCTCAAAAAGTAGTGCTGAGGTTGATTCTTAGGTGAATAGGTCATCGAGATTATGCACAATATATGAGTAAGTGATAAAAATTCCTAAGGATAATGGCCAATGTGAAGGTGGACAGGGTCAAATAGGGTTGGGTGGGAAAGGTTTGATTTATCAGAGGGTAAGGGTCATATTTTTGATCCCATAAAGAGAAGTTTTAGTTATTTTGTGTTGGAAAATGTGAAAGAAAAATAATATGGGCCCTTGATCATCGATGGTCACCCTGACCATCAACAATCAACTAGAAACCGTAATAGGCTAAAAAGATAAAATAAATGAGTAAAATATAATTTTCATCATTTGTCACTTTCATTATGTTTTTTGTGCTATCAATATTTTCATCTATTACTATGGGATTTTTGGACTAGAGTTTGATTGAGGTAACCATGAGGTGGGGACTTGTGATTTGTACTTAAGTTGATTGAGATGGATGGTGGAGGAGGGTGTGGCTAGGTAGAGGGACCCAAGATTTGACCATGGCATCACTCACAAAATAAAGTAGGAGTTGTTTTAAAATTGATGATTATTTATGTTAAATGGAAATGAATGAGTGTACTAGTGTAACTAGGTCAAAAACTAGTTTATTTGTGTTTGGGGGGGGTGATGGCCTAGATTTAGGTTTTTTATAAATCGGTATATGTGTTACTTTTTTTTGTCAATTGAATGGTTATATGGGTTGGGTAAAGGTAGGGTAGAAGGCTTAGGTATGTTTGTGGTAGGATTAACATGGTTTTAGTAGGGTTTGGGGAGGGTAGGGTTTAGGTATTCACCATCAGTAGTCACACTCAATGATCATCAGTGGTTTGAGCTTGACCATCGATGGTCAACCAATCATTGATAGTTAAGCTAAAGAATAAAGGATTTCTAGGGGATCACTGATGGTTGGTCTAACTGTCAGTGGTTAACCTCTTAATGGAAGAGGGTTAAACCTAGATTTATTGTTAAAGGTATAGATAATAATGAAAAAGAATATTTTTGTTTAAAAAGTTTTGTTTGATAGATGGTGTGGGTGCTAAGTTGTTGAAAGGGGTTAGGTGTGTTTTGTAAATGATGGATTGGGATGATTTGGGAAAAGGTGTCAAGTAGGTAGGATATATTGTGTGGTTTATTGAAGAGGGTTAGGTGTGGGTTTGGTTGGTTTATAGGTTGAATAGTTTATTTGAAGGTTATGAATTAGTTGTTGGATAGATTTGTCTAAGTTTTGTAGGTAATTATGGATTATTGCTTGAATCATTTAGAGGTAGGGTGGTGGGTGTGATAGGTTAGTTTAGAATATGTTAAAAAATTTAAATGTATGTTGGTGATGAACTTGATTAGGAAAACTAAGTGTGCTTACTCACATGGTTATTTTGAAGGAATGAGACCTAATCCAACTAAGGGACTAAGTCGCTAAGCTCTTTGATGAGGTGTGGGATGTAATGATGGATGATGAGTGGAAATACATGTAATCTATTAGATTAGGTGTGATGCACCATTATCAACATGTACCTCATGACCCTAGCATGCTTGTTGTGTTCATCAAGAGATGGGACCCTATGATAAACACTTTTTGACTACTAATAAAAGAGATTACTATTCTATTAGAGGATGTTTTTAGGATTACCAAATTGCCTATTTGAGGGTATCTAGTATATCACATAGAGAGTGAGGAGAGAGATTACTATATGGATCTCATATATGGTGATGATTAGATAGATGCACAGTTTCATGTTGGTGGGTTTGGTTATGGCCCCTTGTATCAGAGGGCACTTGGAGATAGGTGTTTAGTTATGATGATGATGATGGCACTGATGAGATTCATACTACCAAATTTAATTGGTGATTTTTCCCCTTATTTACTACTTGGAGTTTTAGTAGAGATGCTTTTAGGGAGGACCATGTTTGGGTGGGCACAGGTATTACTAGTGTATATTTATAGGGATTTATGGGGTTTTAGAGTGCATCAATGCTATGGATTGAGTGTGGCGCTTTTTTTTCACTACTAGGATTTTTAGCATATTTAGGTATTAAGACCCTTGAGGCTGCCAAATGATACACATGCATTGATTGACTATGTTGTTAGCTTCATATTCTATAGGGGAGTAGTGGCTTACATAAGAGCAGGTGGTAAGGTCAAAGATATTGAGTAGTTTTGTGATAGATTAGAGGGTTTGGTGCGAGGGGATGTTACATGGTAACTATATGTTGGGTGACCATAGTGGGTAGGATTTAGGTACCACACCATAGGGCTATAGAGTTGGAGGTGGGTGTACGGGAGGAGAGAGATGGAGATAAATATGGTCCCAATTGATCAAGTAAAAAGATAGTTCGGCTTGGTATAAGGGATTTCACCTAACACTCCTAGATATAAGAGAGAGGATGTCATGTTTATACTTCTTAAGCCTTAGCCAATAGATATAACATGTGATTTTGAAGACCTACTATTAGAGGGATAGATTGATGATGTAGGCATCAATAAGGGGTATGCAACTTGGTACTAGGGGAGGTATACTATAGTAGATTTTGGAGGGGTGATGGAAGCCACCAGCCCATGGATGTCAATCTAGGGGTAGCACAAGTGTAGGGTAACCCCTAGGTAGAAGCAACTCTAGTAGTAGCCCAAACTTAGATAGATAATTTATAGGGATAGGTGGCCACACTATAGGGTCTGATTATGACACTACAGGGATAGGTGAGGGTTGTGATGATGGAGAAAGACTAGGCACGGGCCCATGTTATCATTCTATAAGGGTAGGTAGCTAGTCTTTAAGGCCAAATAGGCACATTATAGGGGCATATTAGGGTAGGTGCAGAAGGTGCAGTAGTAGGAGGGTCAGTAGATTTAGTGCCATAGGCATGTTATTTAGCCATTATATAGGAGATTCATTATTAAAAGGTGATGGTATTTGATCAATTTCCCCATGCCATGAGATTCATTGAGTATAGAGATAGCATGGGTGGTGGGGCCATGCTTGGTACCCTAGGTTAGTAGGCTGTGATAATGGGTCAGACAAGGGTCCCACAGGGACCATCACTAGGTATAGATATAGATGGGGCCAATAGTAGTGGTGTAGGTGGTTTGAGTGCTCTAGTGGCCTAACTGATATATGATATTAATGATATGCATATGATTTTTTATTTTAACCTACATGCCAATGTAGCAAGATGTATATTTTGAGAGAGAGTTAATATTGATACATTATCACATGTATTATTTTGACTATTTGATGTATATGATATATGACATTCAATGTTTTATGTGATGCTCATGTTTGTGATTTATGGTTATGGATGCTCATGGTTTATGGCTATTGAACTTAGTAGTTTAGACATGTGATGTGTAGAAATTTGAATTATCATGTTTTAATTTTGTTCATGGTTAGATAGGATATGTTATGGAGGGATACATGTTATGGCTCATGTTTATGGTTATGTGTATTGAATGGTGAATGGTGTATGGTATGATGTTTTACTTATTGACTTGGTTTATGGTGTAATAACATGTTTAGAAGCTTACATGATGTGACAGATAGGTGAATGTTTGTGGCTAGCTACTACATGTTTACATTGTGCTTGATTCATTAGTGGATAGATGATGTTGCTTGTTCACATAGTTCATGATTTTCATGATTTTGGTATGATGTTTGTTTGTTCATGTTTATAGGCTTACATAGACTAATGAAAGATATGAAAAAAACATGACACCTTTTTATTAGAAAATATTGACATAAAACCCAAAGTTGGATTGGCTTAGTGAAAATAATCCTTTCAAATGTTTCATATTAGCATGCCTAGGTTGATAGATAGGGATATTGATAACATTATGTCAAATAAGCTCATAGTCTCATGCATATGATATGAGGAGGGAGAAATGGGTGAAATTTGAACCATTAGTGAGATTAGAATTCCTTTTTTGTATGTGTCTAAAGAGGTGGTATAAATAAGTCTATGTCTATATATAAAGTGTAGACTGATCGATGTGGGAAGTCTACTAAGGAGATCCGATCGTAATTTTCCTAATTTTATTTTTATTTAGGGGAGTTGATTACAGCTTCAAAAAAATTATTTCTTTTTCTCTTTTAATTTCTTTTGACTTTTGCTTGAGGGTTGGGGAAGTTGATCGATGTAGGAAGCTTCCAAGAAATTGCTAGCTTTGACTAATGCTTTATCTAGCCATCCTTTAAGAGAGTGGTCTAGATTTATATGGTAAGCTCAAATGATTTTGATAGTTGTCCTTCAAGGGAGTAACCCACCTTACATTTTACAATTTTAAAATGAGTTTCCAATAAATATCCTTCAAGGGAGCAGTTTGTGGATGCTAAGGATGACCCATAATTTATTTTTGCTATTTGATATTGATATTGATTTTATTTGAGTTTGCTTGACATATACCTATTTATACATTCTCAATGGATTAAATTTATGAAGGCAAAACTAAGATAAAATGGGTGCTAGTAGGTGAAGAGGAGGTATAAGTAACAATGACCATAGGAAATGATCTCAAAGAGATGGGAAGTACCATGAGAATCATGCCATAAATAGAATTATGGTATCCATAGTTCAAGATTAGGATATATTAATGACGAATAATCACATGATTCAATTTTATTTAGTTATCCCTAAAAAGAGGGAAATTAATGTGGTTTGCAAGGGATGAGCTTAAGTTATACAAATGATAATTATGATCCTTATCTAATAATAAAATGGATACAAATTCGAAGTATTGAGAGGCTTAGGTTTTGGTTTGCCTTTGAGAGAGGATAAATGATAAGCCCCTAATCCATACTTATGGGTTATGATGTAGGGTCCAAGCTAATTGAAAGTAAATTTGCCCCTTTTTATTTTCTCCATATTAGTGACATGTTGGTTTTCCTTAAGGACAAGATCTCCAATGTTGATTTCTTAGACTTTCAAGTGTTTATTATAGGCTTGTTTGATTTGTTCTTGATAAACATGAAGATGGGAAAGGTGGCTAAATGAAACCCATTTATTAGCTTAAGTTGGGATAAATGTTCTTGATGGTAATCATCTTCCAAAATGAGGTCACATAATGATATGTGAAGAGAAGTATTTGGATTTCCAGAGGCAAAATGGCTTTAGCTCCAAAGATGAGAGAAAAGGGGGTAGTAACAGTGGGGGTTTGAATGCTAGTGCAATATTCCCATAGGGCAAAGGAGATGTGTAAGTGCCAATCCCAACCTAAGGCATTAACCATTTTGGTAAGAATATTGTTAAGGGTTTTTTTAGAGGCTTCAGATTGTCCATTTTCTTATGGGAAATAAGGCAATGAAAAGCTAAGTTTAATACCAAATACGTCATAAAGGTCTTAAACTTGTTTTTTTTTAAAGATTTACCATTGTCGATGATGATCTTATGAGGAACACCAAAATGATAGATGATACAATGGGTGATGAAGTAGATAATATGTTTATCTTTCATTGAGATAAGGGGAATAGCTTCCACCCATTTGGTAGAATATTTAGTTATGTTAATGATAGAATGATGTCATTGTGAAGAGTGGGGGTTAATTTCACCAATAAGGTCTAGACCTCATTGTAAGAAAGGCCAAAAATATATGAACATGTGGAGGCTATTAATAGCTATATGATGTAAATTAGAATGTTGTTGACACTTGACACACTTTTTCACATAATCACAATAGTCTTGGTTAAGGGTGGGCTAGTAATAGCCCAGGTGGAGGATGCACTTGGCCACAGTGAGGCCACTAAATTGACCCCCAAAGATACCATCATGTGTTTCCTTGATGGCATGAGAGGCTTTTGGACCATGGAGGCATTGGAATAAGAGGCCATCTAAGCCTCATTTGTAAAGGATTCCTCCCATAATGGTATAATGGGAGGTACTTTGAATAAATGCCTGATGGGCATTCTTGGAGAGGCTAGAGGGAATTATTCCAAGGTGAAGGTAGTTGAAGGTTTATTGGTACCAAAGGTCAGGTAGGATTTCCTCCACACTAAAGATGGTTGGAGTGTCTATCTTGGTGTAGGAGGGCTTGATTAGGTGATGGATAATGACTGATAGTTTGGATTTTGAGGGTACTGATGGGATATGAAAGGCAATCAAAGCCATGGTATCGACAAATTTATTGGTAGATCATGGGGTGGTTTAAATATGGTAATGTTTAAATGAGGCTAGGATTTCTATAACTAGTTACATGTACAACTATAAAACCTCATTATTACACTAGTAAATGTTGATAACTTGGTTGACCACAAGTTGGGAATCACCAAATATATTGATTTTTCTGACTCCTAAGGCTAAATAAATTTGGAGACCTACTACTAGGGCTTCATATTTAGCCTCATTGTTAGTGCATTCAAAGTTGAGTTTAAAGGATAATGGAAGTGGTTCACCAATAAGGGGGATAATGATAATACTAGCTCCCCCACCATGCTAACATTTAGAACCATCAAAAAACATAGTTACTAGATTGGCAAAATCTACTTGAGATAATCTTATGATGGACTCATCTAGAAATGCAAGAAAGAGAGGTTGGTTGTATGCTAGGGGTGATTTAGCCAATTGGTAGGTGATAACCTACCCTTTGATAAATTTTTGTTGGATAAACTCAAGGTCAAATTCATCTAAAAGCATGAGCCACTTAGCTATATGTTAGTTTTGGTATGGTTTAGAGTACATGTATTTGAGGGGGTCAGTATTGGCAATGACAAAAGTTTTTTGGTTAAGGAGTAGTGGCAAAGTTTAGTGGCCATGAAGACTAGGGCCAAACATAGTTCTTAATATGTGTGTACTAAGTCTTGTATTCAACCATGTATGACTAATGTAATAGATAGCTTGTTCTTTGTGTTGTTCATCTTGATGGGAAAGCATTGCCCCTAGGGAGTGGTCTATGGTAGAGATATAGAGGTAGAAAGGTTGACCTTCCTTAGGAGGTGTAAGGATAGGTGGGTATAGTAGGTACTCTTTGAGTACATCAAAGGCCTTTTGATAATTGATGTTCCACTTGAAAGAGACATCCTTTTTTAAGAGGTGGTGGAAGGGCTGACACCGATCAGAGAGCTAGGAGATGAAGTGATGAATGGATTGAAGTTTCCCATGTAAGCTATGAAGTTATTTAAGATTGGTTAAAGGTAGCATCTTGAGGATGGCTTTAATTTTGGCTAGATCAAATTTAATTCTTCGAAGGGAAATGATGAAGCTAAGAAGTTTTCTTGACTAGACCCCAAAAATACATTTTTTGGGATTAAGGTGGACATGATAATGGATAATTTACTCAAAGATAATCTTAAGGATAACTAAATGGTCTTTGCAAAGCTTGGACTTCTAGAGAAGGTCATCCACATAGTCTTCAATGATTGTATGGATAAGGTCATGGTAAATATTTGTCATGGCCCATTGGTAAGTGGTGCCAAAATTCTTAAGGCTGAAGGGCATGACCCTATAACAAAAATTCCTCTATTGGGTGATAAATGTAGTTTTGTGATGATCTTTAGGGGCAATCAAGATCTGATTATAACCCAAGAATCCATCCATGAGTAAAAACATCTCATGGCATGCTATAAGATCAACAAGTTGGTCAATGTTAGGTAGAAGAAAGACATCCTTTGGTTTGGTGAGGTTAAGGTCACTAAAGTCCACACAAATACATATTCCCCCTATGGCTTTAGTGATAAGTATGATGTTGGAAACCCATTGGGGATAGTTTATGGGTTGAATGAAGTTAACTGAAAGGAGGCATTGGATCTTTTATTTGACAAGGAGGGCTATGAAAGGATGCATTCAATTAAGTTTCTATCTCATAGGTTTGACATCATAAGTGGTGATGATGTTGTGGGTGGTAATGGCCAAGTTAATACTAGGCATATCAACATATGGCCCAGTAAATGCAATGCTACACTTGTGGAGGAAGGTTGAGTGGTCATGTATTTCCTCAAGGGTGAGAGTTTGGCCAAGTTTGATGATGTGGGGGTTGTCTGAAGTGCCTATATCAATGTTCATGGTAGATTCATTCAACATGGTTAAGGTTTTTAAAGGTAAATTTTTGTGGATAGAGGAATCTAGTGCACCAAGGTAGGTGAGAATAACATCATCATCTTGACACTAAATGGTGTTAATGGTAGGAGAGTCTTCTCCCATGAGTTTAGGATGGCTTAAGGGGATGGATATGTGTGCCCCTTCTTTTTGGTAAGTTAGAGGGCTGAGTGTAATCATGTTGATGAAAAAAATTTGGGTGGGATGATGTCCTCATCTTCACTCTCAGGTTAAGGTGATGTTGGTAGGGAAGGGATCTCTTATATAACAATGGTGGTGGTAGGATTATTGGCTTTCTTATTATTGAGTAGAATAAAGCTAAGGCTATGTTTCTCATGAGGCTTGTGGGTCTCAATCATGGTCAAAATGTGTGGGCCATGTTTATATCATCTTAAACCAAATCCATTCTAGGCACACTTGTGAAGGTATAATTTGGAAAAGTTGGGTTTGTTTAAGTAAGAGTAGTTAGAGGTGAATGGTTGAAATGAAGGGTAGGTAATGGCAATGTTAAGTGGCTTGTCGATTCCCCCATAGATAAAGTGAGTTTGATAGCTAGGAGGCCCTAAAGGGAAAACAACTCTAATTTTAGGGTTGTAACCTAGGTGGTGGTTGAGTTTCCCATATTCTTGAGGAGTAAGGAAGGCATCCAGGGTAAGGAGATAATATTCTCAAAGGGTAAGGCATTGGAAGGTAGATTCTAAGGGCTTAATTCTCGATATTTGGTTTACATTAATAGACAAACTGGTAGATGCTCCCATAAGAGGGGAAATAATGGCTTTGGCTTCCATGGGTGGTGGCTTTTGTGGTGTATTGGATCAAGGTAGGAGAATTCCAATAGGTTGGTAAGTCATGTTGCATGCTATAAAATGGATAGGGTTGAATTATATGGTAACCACCTGACCTTCATGTTCAAACTTGACACAATGATGGAGTGTGGAAAGTACATAAGCCATGGCATAGATCCAACATCTCTCTAGTAAAAAATTATACTAGAATTCACCTTTGACCACATATAAAAGTTTTGGGAGCGTGTGTGGTCCTAGATGAATGTGAAGGATAATGGTGCCTAGGGTAGTGTTCATAATGTCATTGAAGGATTTAAGGATGGTTGAAGTTTTAGATATGACATTGTCTAGTAGATTAAGTTGATCATAGACATGGGAAGAGATGATGTTGATACTGGCTCCCCCATCGATCATAACCCATTTGATGTGGGTTTACTTAATATAGGCAGTGATAAAAAGAGGTGGATCCAGTTCTTCAAGGTGGATGGAAGGTATCTTTAGGTCCTTAAAGGTGACAAGGGTGGAGAGTTAGAGAGTGTTGATGAAAGCCTATATAGGTTGGGAGTCTCATAGTCAGACCTCAATGGCTTGCATAAACTCTATCATGGCCTGAAAATGTTGAGGTGAGGTAGAAATGAGCTCATAGAGGCTCATGTTAGCTAGAGTTTGGTGAAGTTGCTTAAGAATGACCCTCCTAATGGATTTAAAAGGATTACCCTTAGAGGTGCCTAAGATGGTTACTTTAGGTGGAGTTGAGGATGTAGAGGGTTAGATTAAGTTTAGTTTAGGATGCGTATGTGGGTATATCTATGGAAAGGACACCTTGGCTTTCCCTTTATCCCTTTGTTGTAATTGTGTGACCACATTGATGGTATGGATAGAGGGGAATATTGTGATAGGAGTTTGAGTAGCTTATTCATCATTCTAAAGTAAGAGTGGAGGATCTAGTACACATTGACAAATGGCTAATAGGTGCCTTAGTAGGGCGTCAAGGGAAGCTATTCTAGTAAGAGATCATCCTCATCATAGAGTTGATGGATAATAGTTTGCAGAGATTTGTAGTTATTGGTGTCATGTTTGGGTGTCCTATTATAGGAATATATTTAATGGTCATTATACAAATTCAGTTTCAAACCAAGAGGGTTGAAGGGTCTAATAAGAGGTAAGGTGAGGTGTAAAGATTGTAACAACCTTTGAAAAATGGCTAAATAAGATTCAATGAGAGGTGAGAAATGTCTAGGGGTTGTTGTTTTGGTTGGTAAGTAGGGTGTTTTCATGGGAGCAAGTTTGGAAAGAGAAATATTGGGTGAGGTGATGTTTCTAGGTAATGGTTTTGGTTTGGGCATGTTAGTGGTTGGAGGGTTTGAGGTTGATAGTTTGGCCATTGGTAGTTCAATAAAAACTAGTATATAAGACAATAATTGGGTTGGTGTAACTAGTAGTGGTAGATGACATATGTTAAAATGAATTTTCCTTTTGGGTAGAGTTGATGGATGAGGACCCAAGATAGAGGGTAGGGAAGAATAAGGAAAAACTATATGCATGTGGGTATTCGATGGTTTTTCTGTTTTGGTTGGTTCAGGTTAATGTTTGAGTGGAGGTTTATATGGAGTCAATTCCACTTTAAGAGATGGGTGGACCAAAATCTACATAAGGAAAATATTGAGGTTTGTAATAGATTTGTTTGGTGGTTCACTTGTATGAGGTATGATTGCCTCTATTGGTGGGGAATGTGATGGGTTAGTAGAAGTTCTGATTAGTTTGAGAGGTGGTGGAAAGATAATATCTTGGTTGGTTAAAGGTGTGATAGAAGGTTTAGGTTTATTGATTTAAGGGAGGACTAAATTTTTCTAAAAGGTAGCTTAATCCATATCTAGTTTTGGGCAAATTCCAATTTTTGTACTAATGTGGAAAAAAAATTATGTACTAGTTTTGATTCATGGGTAGTGGGTACAAGAGATAGACTTGTAGGTTGGGGATGTTGGTTGGTAGGTTTATTAATTTCTTGAAGTGAAGGAAGTAAGGTTGAGATAAATGCCTCATCTATGAGAGGTATCAGTAGAAATGCTTCTCCTTTAGGAATAATATCCATAAGAGTAGTGTCTTGTTGGGTAGCTAGTGGAGGTGGCAAATCAAGAATATTTACTTATCTAGATATGCTTGTTAGTGTGGAATGTGATGATTCCAAATCTTTTATGAGTGTGGATAGGGAAAAAGGAAACTCCTTGGGTTGAATCTCCAAAGGAGGGGAAGATGACTCTTCTTTCTACCTTTATAAGTGAGGTGGGGGAAGAGTGGGTAGATTGGATGGTTGGGTCTTCATGGGTAGGTATATCATGAACCATATTGACCATGTGGGTGTCATGAGAGCATTTAGCTTGTGTGTCCTCATATTTGATAGGGACATGGTCAGGAAAGGGATTTATGAAGATGTCTAGGGCTTAATTTTGATAGGCATTAGGGTTATCCAAAATGAGTTCCCCCTTGTCAATGAGGCTTTGGACAACATTCTTGAGATTATTGCATCAACTAAAATCATGTCTGATCACTTGATGAAAGTTACAAAGGTCATTTTCATTATACCAAGCAGGCACTAGATGAGAAAAATCAAATTATGGGGGAGACTTAATGGGTGGAAGATGTACAAGATTAACTTTTAGTAACTTTTCCAACATTGAGGCATAAGATTCTCCAAGTGGAGTAAATTATTTTTGGGTGCTTCAGTTTGGGTTCTGTGAGCTTTGGTTATAGGGATTGTAATGTTTTTTTTTATTGATAGTAGGTGGTGGGGCAGCGTTAAGGACAACTGCATTCACAATTCCCTTATTCTTAGCCCTAGAGTTAGTTTGATTACCTAATTTGAAGGAGGCTTTGTTTGTTTTGGAGGTAGAGATATTGTTTCGTAACTTCAATTTGTAGACACCTAAAATTGGCCATCGATAACCTCCGATTAGGCTTTTGGACAATTTCCACCCAAAATGCACAATTTAGCCTAAAGACACTAAAACATGCTAAAAGATGTGAAACTAACATATTCAAGTGCTGATTTTGGCTAGGGTATCCCTAAATGGGGCAATGAAATTTATGGGCTAGCTAACTTTCATCATTCCATTCTGAGTCAAAGTGCCAAATTTGCACCTACGTGCTTTGAACTATTCTTTCCTATCAAATCTTTTAACAAGACTCATGCCTTTGTTATTTGTTGTTGGTAACATCCTAAATGGGAATACAGTTCCAATGCATCTAACATCACCTTCTAATTCTAATCTAGTCAAATTTAGGACTAATAACAAGGCATTCTGATCAATTTGAGTAATTTGTGCATAAAGTGCTTAATCATGCTTAAGATATAATTAACCCAAATCAAGGCCTAATTAATAATTCCATGGAAACTTGTTGAATACTTATTTTTGGAAATGAATATTGAATATTTGCATCATCAAGTGACCTCATTTCTTGTAAAGACATCCCTAGGACATAAATGCCACAAATATCAGGATTCATGCCTCCCATGCCTCATCAATGCCTTCATGATGCCTCCCATACCTCTTAATTGCCCCTTTTTCCAATGTCATGATGAGGATAATTACAAACTTAATTCTAAAAATTGAATTAATCTTCAACCACACATCTCAATCTCAGGATGGATGGTTCATGTTGATTCTGATCAAATCCAAAAATCTATAAATAGGAGGCCTCACAACATTATTTCTAAGCTTAATTTATACAAAGTTATAATTTAGGATTGGTTCCAAAAGATTCATGAAAATAGTGTTACCATGCCAAATTTATTCCAAGCTAAGCCAAGCCACAAGCCAAAGTTGCCAAGGAGACATGGAGGTAGCTAAGCTTCCATTTCCAAGGACTTCATAAGCACAAGCTGAGCAAGCCACCACTAAAAAGGCACTTAGAACATCCAAGGAAGGTGAAGGAATTATTTTGTTTGATTCCTTGCTTTTTAGTTGTGTTTATCATTTGATTTTGTTAACTAAGCTCTCCATAGTGTCTAATCCAAGAGATGTTATGTTATTAGTGTGTTTATTTCACTTTGTTTTCATTTTGGAACTAACACCATACCAACCATCCTCTCTTAAGTCAAATTCTTAGATCACATAATGTCATGCCTAGTGGGACTAGATGTATCTCACACATGAAGGAGATCCTTTTACAACTCTAAAATATTTATTTTATGTCTTAAAACTCTTGAAAATTAATTTTCTAACTTTATTTTCCCATTTTTGGTTGCCATAATTTTTACATAGTAATTGATGTCGACAGAAATACTGACATTAGTTACTTGGCTTAACCAATGTTGGTTAGAATAACTAAAATCAGTTAGATCTTAGTTGGTTGTAACTGACATTGATGGTAATAACTGATGTTGGTCACTATGTTTTTCCAAAAACACAAACTTGAGATCTATGTTTTCAAAGTTTATTGTTTTAAACTCAAAAGAGCTTCAAAGCTAAAGGACATGCTAATAATTTTGATGCAGGACCAAGCAGGATATTTTCTCAAAACATGTTTAAATCACTTTTACATGCTTAAAATTTGATTATGAACTTTGGTTTGGTGTTTAAAAAATAATTTTTAGATGTCTTTGGTGAATTTATTTCAAAAGTTTGCAACTAAGACCAAGGGTTCAAATGAACACCACCACATATTTTATCTAGGTTTAAAATTGTACACACTTGTCAATTCTTGCTTGAAATAGTTGTTTAGTTGGATTTTGTTTGGAAAAAAGAGGATTGTTGCATGTATGCTCTTCCATTTGTCCCCTATAGAGAACCCTTGGAATCAAAAGTGCCATTCCTATTGCAAATAGCCTAGTCCAAGGCTTAGAAATTAATTCATCTAAAGAACTCCCCAAAAACTCATAAAAGTTTGGGTGACCTTGAAAATGACATTAAATTCTTTCCATTTTCATGCTTTCTTTGTTTTTATGCATCTTGGTTTGTGAGGGGGACTTCATCACCTTTCGCAAGTTCTTTAGGGAAGCTTTAACTTGGGGTTTCATATCCTAGTATTGACTTCATTTGGATCCTTTGGAGTTACACTTGAGATGTAGTGGCACTTTGGACATCACACTACATTGAGCAAATAGTAGGATGTATTAGTTTTAAAAAAGATTAGACCTTTTTGTAACAAGCTAAGTGATACAGACCCAAAATTCATGCTTTTTTTTTGCATTGTTTGGCATGAAAGTCATTGTGCAATTGATTCCCCTAGATCATTAAAAAAAATAGATCTTAAACAAATCCCCACTTTTCATGGAAGTATTTTTGGTGCAAGGTGCATCTCAAGGTCCATGTCAAAATATTATCATTTGAGAGAAGGGGGATGTAAAAACCCTACTATATAATACACATTTACTTTTGGATGAACATTTAAAATCCTCTAAAATGATGTATATTAATATATTCCAACAATACCAATAAACCTTATCAGTTTAGGATCTAAGAATAGTTAATTAGTTAGTCTTTTCCTAGATTAAAGTCTTGTTTTGAATTAGCATATTAGTCTATGATTGAAGAGGTATGTTTGTCATTACCTAGTGAGGTGGAATATTAATTGACCCTAGTTGAGGTGGAAATGTATTTGTCCTTTGTTGCATTGATACACTAGATTGCGTCTATTTTTGTGGAATAATACTCACTACCTATTGTGGGGGAGTAGGATTCATCACATTCTATCATTGAGGTGTGATATTGGTCGTTGTTTGATTATCTAACCCTGTAGGTTGTACACTTGAGGAAGTAGTTGGTTGAGGCTAGGGTATAGAAACTCCTATTCCTTGGTATGATGATCTATTCAAAGGATTAACTATAGGTACATGTTATTGGCTATTTTTTTTCATATTAGTACCACTTTGATTAGGACTAAACATTTTTTGCATATTATCTACTATGTTTGGCTCACTATTCAGTGTAGAGGCTAAAGACACTTCTTCAATAATGGACATATGTATCAGGTTATCTATTGAATTAGTTTGTAAAAATGGGTTAGAAATTAGATTCTCTTGTCCAGTTAACTCTATCATCAGTCCTATTGAAGGAACTAGGTCAATGAGAGGCTTACTTACCATGTTCATCTAATTGAAATCATGTTTGATACACTATCTGCATTTGGTTTAAGTGCTCTTCCATGATGTTTTTACTTAGATCAGATATATTAGGATCTTGGTATGTTATTTGGAGTAGAGCCATATGATTGTTAGAATAAGCCTGTTAATCATAAATGATATTGTGGGGTACTCTTACTAGACTTGGTAAATTTTCATGAGGGAAGTTTTCTAGAAACTTAGCCCCTACCTCTATGACTCTAACCAAAATCTCATCTTTATCCTCTAGCAAATGTTTCTCAAATAAAAATGGATCATAAGTGAAAGCCATATTATTAGAATATGACTATTGAAGTACTGGCTCATCCACTATAGGTATTATGGATAAATACTATGTAGTTTGTTCTTGGTCTTATTTTGTGTAAGGTGGTGTGTTAACTATATAGTTAGTTAATGGATCTTGGCTTTGTGCCCCTAATTGAGTATTATAAGAGGGATAAGAATCCATCTTATAAGCAATGTTATCTACATAGGGGTCTTGCACCATTTCTTCCTATGTAACTACATTACTAATCCCTAGATTTTACATGATTCCATTATGAGTGTATGAATACATGTTGGGATCCATAGTCAATGCTTTGTGATAAAAGGTCAAAGAGTTATACAAACTCTAAAAAGGACAATGTCTAAAATATATGAAGTTTTAACTTGGTCTAGATTTTTCAAAAGGATCAAAAGGTTTATGCAAATATTTGTGAGGAAATAAGCTAGCATGAAGTATCTAACATTTCATTGTTCACACAAAGGTAAGAAAGTAAATGGACTAAAAAATCAAAATACCAAACTCTAAGGTCAAAGTGTTTCAAATTAGTCTAATCTATGAATTTAAAAGTTGTTAGGTCTTTTGGCTAAATGTGGCATCAAAATCTAAGCTTAAACAAGGCATGTGCTATGACTCTTGGCCAAATAATGTCAAAATCTAGACTTTGAAATAGATGAAAGTTTTAATCTAATGTATTTAAAACACTTTTAATAGACACTAAGCATTCGATTCTTGGACATAAACTTGGTCAACTAGGTATAAGGTATGAAATAAAAGGCACTTTTAGAAATATTTTATTTTCTCATAAAAAATGGTATAAAATTGAGATATTTTGACAAACAAGATAAACAAAGGTGAATAGTACAATGGTTTTAGATAAAAGATCACAAAAGCACACTTGGATTAATCTAAAAATGTAGGAGCAAATTTGAAACTCTATGCAAGAAGGTCTATAAATATTATTAAAAATGTTTTGGATAGCGTAATGACACTATACTACCCAGAAAGGTGCGATAAAAAGGTTTGCTTGAAAAACTTTCTAAGGCAAAGATGTTTTCCTATAATTTTTGGTAGCATAACAATACCTTTCTTGACTCAAATTGTTGTGATGCATAGACTTAAAGTGCAAGTGTTTAGCATAAAATGTCTTAAGTCTATCAAGTGATGATAATGATTATGAGTGTTAAATGACCTTCAACCTAAATTGGAAATTAAACTTAAGTTCCCTCAAGTTTAGTGTAAATGGTGAAACCACTTAACACATCAACCCTATGAACTTGTAAAGGTGTAATTTCAAATTTAAATTACAAGTAAAGGACTTAAACAACTTTGGTAAAGGTCTAGACTCAATTGGTTAGCATAACTATGCCAAAGTGGATGATATGCCTCTTAAGCTTTTGATGAACTTTGAACAAGGAAAATGGATGATCTCACATGGGTAGCATAATGCCTATTTGTTCAAATAAAAATTTGGACTATGTGTTTGGTTTTGATTGTTTATTTACACCAAGTTTTGACACTAAACAAGACTTTAATCTAGGATAAGATTAACTAATTAACCATTTTTAGATCCTAAACTAACAAAGTTGCTTTGAATTGTTAGAATCCATTAATATACATCATTTGAGAGGATTTTAAGTATTTATACAAAAGTAAATATGCATTATATAGTAGGGGTTTTACACCCCCCCTTGAGGTACACCTAGCACCAATAATACTTCCATGACAAGTGGGGATTTATCTAATATTTAACAATTTTATGAATGATCTAAGGGAATCAATTACACAATGACTTTCACACCAAATAATGTAAAAGAAAAGCATATATTTTGGGTCTATATCACTTGGATTGTTGCAAAAAATTCTAGTCCTTTTTGAAACCACTACATCCTATTATTTTCTTAATATAGTGTGATGTCCAAAGTGCCACTACGTCCCATGTGCAACTCCAAAGGATCCAAATGAAGTCAATGTCAGGAAATGAAACCAGGTGAAAGCTTCCCTAAAGAACTTGTGGGAGGTGATGAAGTCCCCTTGCAAGCCAAGATGCATAAAAACAAAGAAAGCATGAAAATAGAAAGACTTTAAGATCATTTTCAAGGTCACCCAAACTTTGACTAATTTTTGGAGGGTGCTTTAGATGACTTTATTTCTAAGCCTTGGAGTAGGATATTTGTAATAGGAATGGTGATTTTGATTCCAAGGGTTCCCTATAAGGGACAAATGGAAGAGCATACATGTAACAATCCTCCTTTTTTCAAAAAAAAATCTAACTAAACAACTATTGCAAGTAAGAATTGACAAGTGTGTTCAATTTTAAACCCAAATAAAATGTTTGGTGGTGTTCATTTGACCCATTGGTCTTAGTTGCAAAATTTTGAAAAAAAATCACCAAAAACATCTTAAAATTCTTTATTAAACACCTAAACAAAGTTCCTAATCAAATTTTTAGCATGTAAAAGTGATTTAAACATGTTTTGAGTAAATTTCTCACTTGGTCTTGTAGTAAAATTGTTAGAATGTCCTTTAGCTTTGAAGCTCTTTTGAGTTTTAAATAATAAACTTTAAAAACATAGCTCTATTGTCTGTGTTTTGGGAAAAATAGAGTGACCAACGTTGATTACGGCTAATCAAGATCTAACTGATGTTAGTTTTGCTGACCAATGTTGATTAAGATAAGTAACTGATGTTGGTATTTCTACCGATCTTGGTTACTGTGTAAAAACTATGGCAACCAAAAATGGAAAAATAAAGTTAGAAAATCAATTTGAAAGATTTTTAAAAGATCAAATAAATATTTTAGAGTTGTAAAAGGATCTCCTTCATGTGTGGGATGCATTTAGTCCCACCAGGCATTCCATTATGTGATCTAGGAATTTGACTCAAGAGAGGATGGTTAGTATGGTGTTAGTTACAAAATGAAAACAACATGAAATAAACATACTAATGGCATAAAATCTCTAGGCCTAGACACTGGGGAGATCTTATTTTAAAAAAAAATGATAAACACAACTAAAAATAAGGAATCAAACACAATAATTCCTTCACCTTCCTTGGATACTCCAAAAGCCTTTGTAGTGGTGGCTTTCTCAGCTTGTGCTCATGAAGTCCTTGGCAATGGAAGCTTGGATACATCCATATATCCTTGGCACTTTTGGCTTATGGATTGGCTTGGCTTGGAATCAATTTGTCATAGTAACACTATTTTCATGAAGCTTTTGGAACCAATATTGCATTATAACTTTGCAAAAATTAAGCTTAGAAATGATGTTGTGAGGCCTCCTATTTATAAATTTTTGGATTTAATTAGAATCAACCTGAACCATCCATCTTGAGATTGAGATGTGTGGTTGAGGATTAATTCAATTTTTTGAATTAAGTTTGTAATTATCCTCTTCATGACATTGGAAAAAGGGGTAATTAAGAGGCATGGGAAGCATCATGGAAGGCATGAAAGGCATGAATCATGATATTTGTGGCATTTATGTCCTAGGGATGTCTTCCCAAGAAATGAGGTCACTTGATGATGTAGATATTCAATATTCATTTCCAAAAATAAGTATTCAACAAGTTTCCATGGAGTTATTAATTAGGCCTTGATTTGGGTTAATTAGCTCTTAAGCATGATTAAGCACTTTATGCACAAATTACTCAAATTAATCAGAATGCCTTATTATTGATCCTAAATTTGATTGGATTAGAATTAGAAGGCACTATCAGATACATTGGAACCATATTCCCATTTAGGATGTTACCAACAACAAATAATAAAGGCATGAGTCTTGTTAAAAGATTTGATAGGAAAGAGTAGTTTAGAGCATGTAGGTACAAATTTGGCATTTTGACTTGGAATGGACTGATCAAAGTTAGCTAGCCCATAAATTACATTGCCCCATTTAGGGATACCCTAGCCAAAATTGGCACTTGAATATGTTAGTTTCACATTTTTAGCATGTTTTAGTGTTTTTTGGCCAAATTATGCATTTTGGGTAGAAATTGGCCAAAAGCTTGATTGGAGGTTATCAATGGCTAGTTTTAGGTGTCTAAAATTTGACCCTATTTGGGAAGGCATTGCAAGATATAAGCATAATAACATATTTTAAAATAATTAAAAGGTCATGTATGCCTACAAGTATAATGATGATAGACTAATTGTATGATGCCCCCTTGAGGGAATGATTAGTACAAGCAGGTCGGCAAACGGTCCCTCGAAAAGAAAGAAGAAAATGAGGGGACCAAAGAAAGGAAAGATGAGGGGGTGAAAAACATACTGAGACTAAAAAAGTATTCAAAATCATTGAGAATGTAAGTGAGATAGTGTGCAATGATTTTCTCAAAGGCGATTATAAGCATTGTACCCCTTTAGTGGCAACATGATATAATAACACAATGATTTACCCAAAGGTGGTTATAATCATTGAGAAGATAGATCTGCCCCAATTAGGATAGAAAAACAAGATAATAACATGCCCATGTAAAGGTGAAAAAATTAAAGTGGTGACAACACAATGATTTCCCTAAAGGTAGTTATAATCATTGAGAAATGTAGGTGGGATGGTGTGCAATGATTTTCCCCTAGGCAGTTATAATAATTGGACCATGATTATGGAAAACATGATAAACTTGTTCAAGGATGATGGTGACTTAACATAGAGGGTAATGATGAATTGGAACAACCTACTGGTAAGGAGATGCTCATCTAAACTAATAAAGGTTGAAATTCTTTCATGTTTAATTATTCTATTTGGGATATGATTAGGATGGAATCAGGATGTCAGTGTTGAAGAGATGCTACAATTATTGAATAGACTTATTAAAGTTGAGGTTTGTTTTAGCATGTGATGGTAGGCTTTATGATAGATCACCATAAAGAATTGGCCAAAATATGCATAAGGATTAACTCCTACAATCCAATAGTTAATAGAAAACAAATGCACCAATGATAGAAACCATGATGGAAATGTAAACATATGAATATGGATGGATTCAAGTGTAAGTGTGGGAAAGGAATCACCCAATGAACACACATAAATTGAATCAAGGAAATAGTGTTGAAAGAAAACAAACAAGTAGACAAACAAATAAAATAAGTAGAAATAAATAAACAAAAAACCATACAAACATTGCCCCTAGAAAATAGGTGATAACTTAACAAACAAAAAAATGGGGGAATAGAAGAAAGGGAAGGGGGTGGTTGAGCTATCTCCATATACACTAGGCAAGTGGATGTTGTGTACATAGTTCCATGGATGTAATATCCAACAAAAAACTTTAGGCTAAATGTAGTTCTCCCAGGGAATGGGAAGAATGTGATAACTAAGGAAAACAAACATAATGAATGTGATAGAAGAAGAGGAATGGTCTTCAAAATGGCAAGTGTATGAGAGAGTTCCATGGATGTAATATCCAACAAAAAACTTTAGGCTAAATGTAGTTCTCCCAGGGAATGGGAAGAATGTGATAACTAAGGAAAACAAACATAATGAATGTGATAGAAGAAGAGGAATGGTCTTCAAAATGGCAAGTGTATGAGAGAAAATGTGAAAAATGATGGGAAAACTAAATCACAAGTTATTTTATTGTAACTTAGTAAGGGTTCTCAGATTCCTTAAGGCAAAGAAGTGGTTAATGTTTTTATTTTTTTAATGATTTTTTGAAATGTTTTTGGAAGTGTTTTGGAGTGTCATAACTCAATCAAGAATGATGAGAAACTAAATGGTTTAAACTCAAAAAATGGAAAGAGTGTGGAATATGTTTCTCACAAAATGATGAGATTGTGCAAACCAAAGTTACTCACAAAATGGTGAGAGTGTGCAAACTAAAGTTTCTCACAAAATGGTGAGAGCATGGCTTAGGTTTCTCACAAAATGGTGAGAACATGGGTAAAAGGGTGACTGATCTGACCTCAACAAGTATTTAACACTACTTACATAGTCCTAGAGTAAGACCTCAAGTCACTATAGTTCTACAATTTCAGTAGAGGAATTCAACTAGTGCAACAGTCAATTCAAACAAAATAGGCACAGTTGGTAAAAATACACAGTATGGCATAAAAAGTGGTAAGTTGGGACATCAAGGCTTAGTGTTACCCCTAGTTTTCCCATAGGTTGTTATAACTAGGACACAATGGCATAGATTAATGGTACTAATTTACCTAAAGGAGGTTATAATTAGTAGCAATATTGGTGGTAAGAAAGGTCTAACAAATGAAGGATGCAACTATCAAAATTTTTATCACACTATACCAAGATACACTCCCTATCTAAAATAATTGAACTAAATAATGAATTGATCAGATACCTTGATGCTAAAACTACGTAATGAATGATAAAAACTAAGGTCAAATAGGATAGGCTTTATAACATGTTGGGTTGATAGGTTAGAAATGGAAAGTGGATATGGCAAAAAGGATGGATAAGGCTAGTATTTGTACAAAGAGGAATAGTGTCAAAATGGCATAACTTAAATGGTCCTTATAGATAATACACCTTAGCACTCAAGCATAGTACCACTTTAGATCAATAATATTCATTAACTTTGGAAGTTCATATCCATCTAGTGTGACAAGCCTATATGCTCCTGATCCATAATCTGCATTGATGATGAAAGACCCTATCTAGTTTGGTTTGAATTTCCCTTTATGTTTCTTCTCAACTGTGGTATTATTTAGGTTTTCTTTAAGAATAAGATCACAAAATTCAAATGTTCTATACTTAACATGTCAATTATAGTGGCCTTTGAGTTGATTCTAATATGCTTGAAGATTGTTGAGCATGTTTGTATATTTTTCATCAAGTAGCTCTAGCTCTTATAGGTGAGCTAGTCGATAGTCATGATCATCTAAGACATGCTTGAAAGAGATGCACAGTGAAGGAAACTTGACCTCAATAGGAAGGATGGATTCAGTACCATAAACAAGTGAGTATGGAATGGATCTTATGGGGGTATGATGATTGGTATGATATGCCCAAAGGGTATGGAATATCTAGAGGTGCCAGTCATGATTGGCATCATTGATAATCTTTTTGAGAATGTTGACAATGGTTTTATTGGATGCCTCAACTTGGCCATTACCTTGTGGGTAATATAATATAGAAAAATGTTGGGTGATGTTTTATTTAGTACATAATTATTTCACATCTTTGTTATTGAATGATCCTCCATTATCAGATATAATGTTAGAGGGGATAACGTAGTGGCAGATGAGATGGTTGAAGATGAATTTGGAAATTTTCTTTCCAGTCATGTAAGTGAGGGGTATAGCTTTAACCCACTTAGTGAAATATTCAGTGGTGGTAAGGATATGTATATGGCCATCAAATGAAGTGGGGTTAATCTTCCCAATGAGGTCAAATACCCATGTAGAAAATGTCCATGGTTTCAACATTAGTTTTAGAGTTTTTACTAGGGCATGCATTAAATTAGCATGCCATTGACATTTATCACACTTTTTTACATATGTAGTGGCATTTGCATCTATTTTGGGCCAATAATAACTAGTACGTAATATATTTTTAGATAATACTGCCTCATTAGAGTGGGATCCACATACTCCATGAACTTATCTTAACACTAACATAGACTCTAGCAAACTTAAACAACGAAGCAGAGTTCCATCAAAAATATGATGGTAAAGGGTAGATCCAAGTAGAATATAACAAGCAGGATAATGAATGAAAGCTTTGGTTTTATTTTGAGATAGGTTAGGTGGTATAACTTGGTCATGAAGGTAGTTGTAAAGGTCTGAGTACTAGATAGAATTAGGACCAACAATATCACAAATCATGACAATGATTGAAGGTTCACGAGCTGGTGGTGACAAATTTTTGATGAGTAACTAATACTCTTTAGCTTTATCTATTTGTTAAATCAGAGAGCTAATAGTATCCATGGCACCTATAATTCTGTTACTAGCCCTTAGTATATGCTCAAACTAAATGTTGGCAATTTTCTTTTTAAGATTGTCAACCATGGCTTTATATGGAACCAACTTATCATCTTTGGTCTAAAAATGATCTGTGACTTGATTGATGATTAATTGAGAATCACCATAAACTTGGAGATGAGATATATTTCACTACACTACTTGTCAAAGTCCTTCAATAAGTCCTTGATACTTGGCCATGTTGTTTGTATAAGGAAAACTGATTTTAAAGGATTTAGGGATTATATCCCCCTATGGTGTAATAGAAAATAAGCTTGCCCCAGATCTATGTGTAGCGAATGAACCATAAAAATAAAATTTCTAGGGCTGCTACTCAAGGGGTGTATCAATAATAGTCATGATGGATTCATTAAGAAATTGAAACTTGAGTGGTTGTGTGTCTGTGAGAGGTGCTCGAGTAAGTTGATCTACAAGAACTTATCCCTTGATTGCCTTCTGATTGACATAATCTATGTCAAACTCACTAAGAAACATGACCCATTCAGCCATTATACCTTGCAAAGCTATTTTAGATAGTAGATACTTGAGTGGATCCACTTTTGAAATGACCATAGTTTTATTATTCAACATGTAATGATGTAATTTCTAAGATATAAAAACTATGGCTAGACAAGATTTTTTAATATGTGCATAGTTATGTTCATATGTAACCAAGGTAAGGCTTAGGTAGTAAAAAACATGATCTTTTCCATTTTCATCATGTTGAGCCAAGAGTGCCCCCAGGGTATGATCAGTAGCTGATAGGTATAACAAAAATGGCTTTGCTAGCATAGGAGGTAATATAATAGGTAGATTGATAAGAGAGTCTTTGAGTTATTGAAAAGTCACTTAGTAGTGATCATCCTAGTGAAATGCAACTCATTTATTCAAAAGGTGTGTAAATATATGGTAATTATATTCTAATTGTGAGATGAAATGTCAGATTGACTAGATCTTACTCTATAAACTATGGAGTTATTTTAAATTGGTTGGTGATGGTATCTTGGTTATAGCATGGACTTTATCTAGATCAACTTCAATACCTATAGGATACATGATGAAGCCAAGTAATTGTATTTAGGTTACACCAAACATATTTCTTTGGATTTAGTCTAAATTTTTTACTCTCATAGTCTTTCAAATATCTTACACAACACTATTAGATGGTCGGCCCTGGTTTTGGATTTTCCTAATATTTCATCAACATAGTCTTTAACAATATCATGCATCATATCATAGAATATGAAAATCATGGCCATTTGATACATAGATCCAAAATTATTAAGACCAAACGGCATCACCTGGTAGCAAAATGTTCCTTATGGAGTGGTGAACATTATTTTATACTGATCTTCTAGTGTTATTCTGATCTGATTATATCCTAAAAATCCATCCATAAGTGAAAGAATTTCATAACCTATCATGGATTTAATGATCATGTCGATATTAGGCAAGGGAAAATCATCTTTAGGATAAGCTTTGTTGATGTCTCAAAAATTAGTAAAAATTCTAATTCTTTCAGGCTTTTTATTGAAAAGTACCATATTAGAGATCTATTCAAAGTAATTAATGGATCATATACATCCCACTTCTAAGAGTTTTTCCAAAATATTCTTTACTAATATATAAATGTGAGGATGTATCTTACATATCTTTTGTTTTATCAGTTTGGCATCAGGATTAACCACAAGGTGGTGTAGAACTAATGCAGGGTCTAAACCTAGCATGTCAAAGTATGTTTGTGCAAAAATATCCATAAACTCTCTCAATAAAGCTGAAAAGATGCCATGTTTCTCCTTAGTGAGGGATATTCCTAATTTTATCCATTTTAGGTCAAATTAAATATTAATATTTACCTTCATTGTATCTTCGACTAGAAGGGTCAAACTGTCTTCTAGGATAGTAGACAGTGATTTGAACTATTGGACTATGTCAGGGTCCTCTATTAGGACTTGCTCTTCAACTTATTCTAGGCATGATGAATCTAAATCCCTTAATGGGAGATTTGGCCATGTAATAAAAACAATCATAAATTCTTAAAGTATTTGATCAAATACTTGTTGCTTAAAACTAAACTCTAATCCAAATGTAAGTTCATCATTGATGGTCTTCTGGTCTAAATTCAAAGAAGAATGAACACCCCCATCTAATGGTGCCTGAAATGGGTTTTCACCACTAGACTAGCCTTTATCTTTACTTTTTCCTTGGTCAAAAAGCACATCAAGGAGGTTTCACTTTAAGACCTCAATGTTTTACTTATTTATTTTTGGCTAAGGGTGTTCACTCACTGTCCAAAATAGGCTACAAGATCTAATGTGATTGAGAATCTTGATTTATGATATCCCAATAGAACATTATCTCTAAGGCCTAAGAAATCATAGAATGCCTCATCATTCTGGAACTAGTCAATTGACAGATTGGATTCTTGTTGGTCCCAATCTATTAGTTGGGGATAATACAATGGCAATGGATTGTGATTAATGGCTTGGGTAAGGGTACAAATGGCATTATTATCAAACATGTTGGTTTTGGCTAGGTTATCAAAGGTAAGGCTATGATCAAACTCTACTTCATTATTAGTATCATCATCACTAGTTGCTAATGATGGATTTTGAATAAGATATGTGGGGTCACCCTCAGGTGGTTTAAATCTAAGTCCATAAGGTCTTCCATACTTATTCATGGAAATTGGCTTGATGGTTCCTTGCTAACTCAGTCTAAGGCCTCTTCCTTTATAATTGTGATGCTCCATGATCCTATTGAAAATAAGATACTTTGTATTTTTATAACAATCAACCTAGTTGTCATTGTATAACCATGATTCATTTCCTTCAAGAGGGTTAAGTTGTAGGCCAAATGTTGGTACAAATAGGATAGGTCCCTTATCTTTATTCTTTTGTTGCCAATGCATATGTGGGATGACTTTAGGTCGCCCAAAGGTTTTCAAATTTTGAGGAAGATTGGAAATATGAAATGTGGCATGGATCACATATTCTCTTAGTCTATTATCTAAAATGATGAAATGATTATAAGCTTTAGGATGTGGTATGTGGGATAGGGAATCTAAGGTATTAGGATCTTTGCAATTATCTACTGAAGGATCAATAAGTATAGCTTTTCCTCTATCCTACTTGGAACTTGGATTCATACCATATTTATAATTATAGATTTGAAACTTGGCCTCAAGATGCTTGTAGTGCTTATATGGGTGTAAATCTCCTAGAATATTCACTTCCATCCCTGAGTGTGAAAACTTGATATATTGGTGCAGTGTTGATAGGACTGCATGAATTTCATGTAACCAAGGCCTGCCTAGAAGCATGTTGTATGATAACTCAAGATCCAACACATGGCAAAGTGTATCATGGGTCAAAGGACCAATGATAACTGACAAACTAATGATTCCCTATGATTCTCTTTCTTGATTATCATAATCTTTGATAGTTATTGTTTCTAGTTAGAGATCTGTCATAATATACCCAAGAATCTTGATGAGCTTTAGAGACACTATGTTGAGGCCAAATCTATTATCTTTAAGGACACATTTCATGTAATGTCATACGATATAAACCTCAATGTATAATGGGTTATTATGGAATGGGCCAAGGGAAGACATATCACTTTGGTTGAATGTGACTTGTTGGCTTGGAGCTAGGTGTCCAACCAAAGCTTGAAAGTTATCAAGGGATATGTCAATATAAATAGTGGATTGGGTCAAAAACTCATTCAAGATGTTTTTATGGACTATTAACGTCCAAAATAAATCTAAAATAGAAATTTGTGCTGGTGTCTTTTGCAATTATTTTATGATATCAAACTTCTTGTCTTGGTCTGTAGTAAATGGTTTATTATGAGGCTAAATGGTTGGTTGGATGATAGGAAAAGTGGTAGATGGTTATGGGCCTGGGATAGTAATATTTGACCTCCAAGTTGTGACTACATAATTAGGATTAAATACTAGACCATTATTGCTAACTAATGTTGGAAATGGTGTGGGACCAGTTAGGACAAGTCTCAGTTGTTAGTGCACATGCATGTGGTCACATGGTAAGGATAAATTATCACTATAAGATCCAAAAGGGGAAGTCCTAGTTTGCTAGTTTGCTGTATGCACTCCTAGGTTAAAGAAGGATTATCCATGTGATTTGGCTAAATATTATTGTTTAACAATGGTCTAGGATGATTAGTACTTGGTATAGGATTAATGGAGATGGTATTAATGCTACCCTTTGCAATATGACCTATAACTCTATTGTAATCATGTGTAACTACATGGTAAGTTTTTTGATTGTTACCATTTTGACCTTGGTTTTGTCTATTATTCTATCATTATGGGTTCTATTATTGATTCTACAAGTTCATCCTTTGATTTTGATACTGTTGATTCTACTACTGCATTAGCCATTATTGTTGTTGATTATTCTATTGTTAATTGTTATGTCGAGGAAAAAGGTTTTGATAGATCCTAGGAGTTTGATTGGAAGTGGAAGCACCCTTATCTAGTTTTATCTCCCTATTATCTAACATATTATTTATTAAATGCTTGATTTGGACACATCTTCATAGATTATGCCCATTGACCTAATGATAGTCACAAAATTCATTTTTATGATACTAATCAGGGTAAGGAATGCCTTATAGATAATGTTTTGGTATGGGCCAACTAATCAAATTAGAAGTAGAAAGCTTGTGAAATACAAACTCAATAGGTTCTCCAAGGTCACTAAAGACATGATGTGTAGGGATGGTTCTTCTAGGAGGAGGAGTTTATAATGGTAAAAGTTGTATTTATTGTGCAGGTCTTGGTTGTTATGCTTGCAACATTGGTTGGAGAGGTTTTTAGGTAGGAATAATATGAAAAGGTGATGTAGATGATGTATACATAGTTTAGACATGATGATATTTTGTTACTCTATTTCCCACAACATTCCTATTATGGTTGAATTGCTTTAGTCTTTCATGTTTATTGGCCTGTGCTGGTTGTGATGCTTTCACTTAGATAGGATGTTAGTCATTTCTATGATTGGTACCTTGATTTTGATTAGTTGAATTAAGATTGATTGATATTTTATTGATGATTTCTCTCTTGATCAACAAACCTTTATCAATGATCTCTTTGAATGTATGCACACATTGTAATTCTAGATGATAGGCTATCTCACTATGAAAATTTTTGGTAAACACAATGGCTAATTATTTATCTAATAAATTATGGGTGAAACAGCTTGAAAGGGATCTCCATCACTATAAATATCTTGAAAAAATGTCACCAACTTTTTGCTTTGCTTGTGTCAGGTCCACTAATGAAATCTCATGCTTGAGATTATAGGAAAAGTGTTGCACAAACTTATCAAAAAGATCATCAAAATCTGCTACTGAGTTTTTGGGCAACTTTAAAAACCACTCCAAGGATTATCTAGCCAAGCTCCTTGGAAATAATAGCAAAAGGTATATGTCGCTATATTCTATTGGTTGACATGTGACAAAGAATTTGGTCAAATGAGCCTTAGGATCACCCTTCCCTTTGTATTTATCAAATTTTGGTGGTTCATAACTTGGAGGAAATGGTATCTGTAAATACACCATGTTGAATGGATAGAAACATACGTCATCCAATTTGAACTTTTTGGTCTACTTCTTAGCATGAATGGAAGTAATTACATCCTTCATCTATTAAAATTCTTGGGATAAGAAATTGGATGGAATATTGGTTTGGATGAGAATTTGGGTTTGGGTAAATGGCTGAGAGGTCACAAGTGGGACACTTTGACCAGGGTATGATAGATACACCTATTAGGGTAAATTGGATGGGTTGGGGAATGGACTAGGAATATGCATACATGGATTGGGATGTACTTGAAATTACACATTTTGGCTGTGTGATATTCTAGTTTGGGTTGGTGATAAAGGTTTGACCTAGGGGATTTTATGGTTGGGATGGAGGGATATAATTATACTGTTCTTGTTGTGGTTTAAAAATAACATGCTACTGACTAATCAAACCTTGTTGTTGAGTGGGAACTTGTGGACTAAGACCCTGTCTTTGGATTTGTGGCACATTTTGAACCAATGGTTGTCTAGTAGGTACCTGAGAAATATGGGGACCTCCTTGTGAGGAAGTGAAAGTAGGTTGTAGATTCAACATCTATTATTGATAAATATTTACATGCTATTGACTAGTCATTTCTTGGTTTTGAATTAGCATAATAGTCTATGACTGAAGAGGTATGTTTATCGTAACCTGGTGAGGTGAAATATTACTTGCCCATAGTTAAGGTGGCAATGAATTTTTACTTTGTTGCATTGATACACTAAACTATGTCTACTATTCTAGAATATTACTCACTACCTATTTAAGGGGAGTAAGATTCATCACATTCTATCATTGAGGTTTGGAATACTAGTTACTAATTATTTCATAACTTCAATTTACCCTTGTCTATAGCCCTATTCTCTAAATTACGTGGCATGGTAAAATCTTCATCAAAAGTTATGAAGCTTTGGACACATAATGTAGAAGAAATGTGTTTGGCATAATCATGGGAAAAATGTTTGATCAGTTCAAGATGAGGCAAGGAAAATGATAATTGGTTGATCAAGCTTCTCTAATGAGCCACAAAATTAGCTATAGACTCATCCTCAAATTGGCAAATGGAATAAAGGTTAGTGATAGAGACTTTTTGGGATATGTTGATTGAGAAGTGATCCAAGAAGGTCTAAGATAATTAGTTAAAGGATAAGATGTAATGTTTGGTAATGACACTATACTAGTCTAGTGACAGGCTAGAAAGAGACATAGGAAATGTAGATAAAAGCAAAGCATCATCATAGGCAATCATGTATCAAGAATGCCTAAATGCTCTTAAATGCTATTGGGGGTCTTCCTTACTATTAAAATTGGTTAATTTTCAAAGCTCTCATTAGGTTGGATAAGGTTTGATAGGGACTAAAGGGTGAATGGGCTCATTACAGATTTGGTCATAAGATAAAATGTTATGGGCTCTTGAAAGGGATGACTCAAGAGTTGATATTTTGTCCATGATTATTTTCATTAAGTATATTTGATGTGGTAAAACTAAAGGGTTATAAGGCATATATTTTGGTTGGGTAATATATTAATAATTAATAGGAGGTTGGGAGATGGCCCCATATTGATAAGAGGTTATGGGCGGTTGGGTAGATGACATATAAAGATAGGTAGCTACTGGAAGTTGGGTAGTAGATATATACCCTTATAGGTTAAGAGTATAACTAAAGTTAAATGATTTTGATAATTATTTATATGTTGAGGTAGGTTGAGCTAGGTTGGATTTGTAATTAGGGGGTGGTCATGACCTTTGTGCTAATGGTTGGTGAGGTAGAAGGGATAAGTACCCCTAAGCTTGGTAAAGAGGTATTAATCGAGGGGATAGGTTTGATAGAGGGGAGGTTAGAGATACTAGTGATGGGTGTCCCAACTACAAGTGTGATATGATGGGTTGAAAATTGGGCTTTACCCAAGGTAGAGGAGTCATTAGTAGGGGTGGATGGTGTAAGGGTAATGGTTGGTTGGATAGGTTGGTTCTCAGCCATAACATTAAAAGGGTTAGTAGATAAAGATGCCTAGGTGGTCAAAGGTTGGGTGGTACCCACAAAATTAGGGATACCCTCCATAAGGTGTGATTGCATGCCATAAGGAGGGTCTTGAGGTGGAGTTGAAACTGGGATATGGTGAAAAGAGGTGTTAAGACAATGTTGAAGGGCCACTAGATTATTGTCTAGAAAGGTGGTAAAGTCCAAGTCTCCTTGGGGAAGTACCCAAGGGAAATTAGGTCTTCCCAATGGATGAGGTTAATCTTCCATCTCAAAGATGTACTCCATAGATGAGGAGATAAAGGATGTTGATTTAGGTGATGGGTTTTATTCTACCAAGTCTCTTTGTTGTTGATGAGTGAGAACCATACAAAAAGTGGGAGATAATACAAGAGAATAGACTCACTACTCAAACAAAAATAAGACAAGAAAATAGTCAAGGCAATCAAGGAACATGTTAGAAATTAATTTTAAGCTTGAAGTTAGTTTTAAGATCACTTTTAGCTTATGCCTTAGTTCATGATAATGTGTGATAGAAGTTGGCTTGTAGATCAAGTACTATAAAAGTAATATATGGTTGGTTTCAGGTTGTTTAGGTGCTCAAAATAATCTATATTGGAATTAATACAAGGCTTGGTATTGGGGCCTACCCCCTCACTTCACAATCCTATAGAAATTAGGGTGTTGGGTGCTTAGCCAATATATGTTGATATCCAAAGTTTATACTCAACCAGAGAGTTGAGTTAGTTCTCTTTTTGGTAATAACCTCCAATTAGGATCACTGAGAATGGGTAAGGTGACTGCTAGGTAATAAAATTCTAGTTGGGCCTTGTCTCAAGTGAGTTATGATGTTTTATTGATGATGTGGTTTAGTTGTGTAACATAAGTATGTTGTGATTAATCTTGATGATATTAATTAAGCTAAGTGAGCTACAAGAAGCAGGTAATCAATAGATGTAGTGTGTTTTAAACTTGAATGAAATTTAAATTTCAATTATGAGCACATATAGAGAAAGAAGCATATAAATGCAAATAAAAAAACCTAAGTAAAAATAAGGGTCCCACTCAGCATGCTAGAATGTTTCACTCAAAGTTTTCTATTATTCAAAAGAAGGTAGTAAAATTAGAATTATGGGTTATGGTAGAAATACCTAATAAAAATGTGCACATTGAATTAGAAGATTATGGAGATCTCCTCTTTGGCTAGGTAGGATGACCTGCATGTAGAAAAACATTAAAGCAAACTTGTGGGTTAGACAAGTAACTGGGTGGATTTCCTAGTGCTAGCTAGATCCAAGAAGTAAGAGCTTCCTTAGGGGCTATAAATCTACCATTTTAGAACAATTAAGTTAATAAAATAGAAAAAAGTACTTGAATTAATTTTCAAAAGGTACTAGAACTAATAACAAGAATTGCTGATAAAGAGATATGCTAGAATGATAAAATTAGTGATAAACCAATTAGTGCTAGTGTTAATGGGTCAAAATATGATTCAAAAGGTCTGGAAGGGGTCTTTGAGTGGTAAAAAACATAGAAAAGTGAATTAGGTCAAGCAAAGGAGGATTAATTATCTTGTTGGATTTTTCTACCATAGGTGACCATTGATGGTTGGGTTGACCATCAATGGTTAGGCTTGACCATCAATGGTTGGGCTAACCATCAATAATTGAATATGCCAAAATTGGATTTGATCAAAAATAGATTGATGAGATTCATATATGAATTTTAGGGTTTGGTCAAAGTCTAAATTGATTTTGAAATGGAAATAAAGCACATGAATAGTAACACAAAAGGGCTTGTCTTACCCAAAGTGGGTTGGATGAGTAGTTGGCATGGTTGACTCATAGGCAGGATCTAGATTGATTTTAGTAGAGTAATGATGCCCAAAACCCTAGTTGAGAGGTGATGGTAATTTGGATCTTAATGAAATGGCTTGATAATGAGGATGATGATGGTTGACCTAAAAAATAAAACTCTAAGTCCTTGAGCTCCTAATAATAATTGTAAATGGATTTGCTCTTATAACTCTCTCTTTTTGATAGGCAAGGGCCAAAGGTTCAAGAGGAAGTGTAATTAGGATTTATAAATATAATTCAACCATGCAATGCATCGTAAGGATATTTGGATTACTTATATTTAGAAAAAGGTAGCTGGTAGTTTTCATGGTGTTTACATGTAGAAGGCTAGGTGGCTAAGCTTGAGTATTGATGGTTAGGTTAACCATCGATAGTTAGGCTGATCATCAATAGTTGAGGTTGAATGTCGAAATAGCCTCAAGGGCCATGTTTAAGCCTAGTAAATCTAAACTGATGAAAATAGACCAAGGTAAGGAAAAAAGGTCTGAGGGGTTTACTAGGGGTCATGACACTTGGAAATGTATGTCCAAAATTTTAGTGTCGACAACATGATCCATTTATCCATGTGGCCTTGTAAATATATTTTGGATAGTAGATACTTGAGTGGATATACTTTAGAAATAACCATGGTCTTATTTATTAGCATGCAATGCCATAATTTATATGTTATTAAAACCATAGCTAAATAATCTTTTTCTATGGGCATATAATTGTGTTCACATGCAACCAGTGTATGGCTTAGATAGTATACATCATGCTATTTTCCATTGTCATCATGTTGATCTAGAAGTACCCCTAGGGATTTATCTATGGTAGATAGATATGGTAGGAAGGACTTTTATGGCATAGGTGGTAACAAAATAGATGGATTGGTAAGATATTCTTTTAGGTGTTGGAAGGCTTTATGACATTGTTCATCCCAATGAAATATGACACCTTTCTTTAATAAGTGTGTAAATAGGTGGAATTTTTTAGCTAGTTATGATATAAATCATCTGATAGAGTGAATATTGACCTACAACTATGGAGTTGCTTCAAATTATATAGTGCTAGCATATTAGTAATGTCTTGTACTTTGGAAGGATCAAATTCAATGACTCTATGAGAGATGATGAAGCCTAATAATTTTCCTAAAGTGATGCCAAAAACACACTTCTTAGGATTGAGTCTAACCTTGTATTCATAAATCCTCTCAAATATTCATCATAGTATGGCTGGATGATTAACACGGGGATTTGATTTACCCAATATGTCATCAACATAATATTCAATAATATCATGCATCATATCATTAAATAATATGGTCATGGCTCTTTGCTATGTGGCCCTAGCATTCTTGAGACCAAATGTAATGACTTGATAATAAATTTCTCCCTACGGAGTGGTGATGCTATTTTATGTTGGTCTTCTAGTGTAATCCAGATCTAGTTGTATCTTGAAAATCCATCCATAAGTGAAAAAAATTCACATGCTACTATGGAGTCAACTATCATGTCAATGTTTGGCAAAGTAAAGTTATCCTTGGGTCAAGCCTTGTTTATATCTCTAAAATTAGTGAAGATTCTGATTCCTTATGGGTTCTTGCTAACTAGCATAACATTTGAGATCCAATTTGACTAATCGATTGGTTGAATACATCTCACTTCTAAGAGTTTTTCCAACTCTTTCTTTACTAATAAAATAATGTAAGGATGTATATTATGTAATTTTTTTGGGATAGATTTGGCATTAGGATATACAACAAGGTGGTGTACAACCAAGGTGGGGTACAAACCTAGCATATCTAAATAGGCCCAAGAAAATATGTTAACAAATTCCCTCAAAAGTGATGTAAATATGTCACATTCCTCCTTGTGAGGGATACACCTAAATTGATCCATTTTGGGTCATTTAGAGTCTTGATGTTGAATTTTTTAGTGTCTTTTAAAAGGAGAGTCAAACCATATTTTAGAGTGGTTAGTAATTATTTGAATTGTCCTACAATTATAAAGTCCTCTATTTGGACTGGATCTTCAAGTTATCTTAAACAAGACAAATCAAAATCTCCCAATGGTAGGGATGGGCATGTTACAAACACTATTGGAAACTCTTGGATTATTCTATCAAAGGCCTATTGTTCTCTAGAAATAAACTTGAACTGAAAATCAAGTTCATCATTGGTGGTCTCTTGATCTTCATTTGATGAAAGGTGAACACCCCTATCTAATAGAACCTGAAATAGGATTTTACCAAAAGAATATTCTCTCTCTTTACTTTTACCCTAGTCCAAAAGTTCCTCAAAGAGGTTTTCATTTTGGGACCTCAATGTTATATTTATTTTCTTGTGGCTAAGGGTGTTCACCCATTCTCCAAAATATGTTGTAGGATCCATTTTGATAGATAACCCTTATTTGTGGTCTCCTAATGAAACATTGTCTCTTAGACCTAGAAAATTGCAAAAGGCCTCATCATTCTCAAACTCATATATAAAAACTATGGAGTTTTGTTGGTCCTAGGCTATAAGTTGAGGGTGATATAGAAGAATCAATTTATTACAAATAATTGGGTTAAGTATACAAATGACATGAGTGTTAAACATATTGGTTTTGGCAAAGTCTTTATATATGTTGTGATCAGACTCTACTTCATTTTTAACATCATCATCATTAAAATTTGACATTGGAACATGAATAATATACATGGGGTCACCCCCAGGAAGTTTAAATCCAAGACCATAGGTTCCTTTATACCATGTTATATAAATTAGCTCAAGTGTTCCCTATTGATTTGGCCCAAGGCCTCCTCCTTCATAGGTTTGGTTTTACTTGATCCTATTAGGAATGGGATACTTAGAATTTTTGTAACAATCAACCAATTTTTTAGTGTCTAACCAAGATTCATCATTACCAAGTGGGTCCTCCTCTTGGCCTGTGGACTATGTGAAAATGATAAGAGATGGACTATGAAGTTTACCCTTTCCCTTTCGTCTCCACCCCATGCTAGATGGCATGGTATTAGGTCTTCCATAGGACTTGAGGTTCTATGGAATCTTGGAATTGTGAAATGCATTATGGGTTAAATAATCTCCTAGGCCATTAGCTGAGATGGTAAAATTATTAAATAATTTAGGTGGTATATGAAAAGATGAATCAAGGATATCAATGTCTATATAATTGGCCTCTGGTGAGTCAATAAGTATTTATTTCTCCTTGTCCTTCTTAGGAATCATATCCAACCCAAAGCGATAGTTGTAGATTTCATACTCAAACTCCAAATGTTTGCAATGTTTGTAGGGATGTAAATATCCATTGATGGTGACCTCCATGCCTAAATGAGATAAATTGAGACACTAGTGCAATGTTGACGGGATTGCATAAATCTAATGTATCCAAATTCTATCTAAGAGAAAATTATATGATAGATCTAGGTTTAACACATGGCAAAGTGTATCATGGGTCAAAGTACCAATGATAATTGAAAATCCTATAGTGCCTTGTGATTCTTTCTCTTCATTGTCATAGGCTTTGATAGTGATCATTTCCCATTAGAGATTAGCTATTATATATTTGAGATTATTGATGAGATTTAGAGACATAATATTTAGGCCTGATCCATTGTCTATAAAGATATGTTTCACTTTATGCCACACTATGACAAATTTAATGTAAAATGGATTGTTATGGAGAGGGCCAAAGGATGACATATCAATCTAGTTGAAGGTCAACTATTAGCCTAGGGGTAAATGTCTAACAAAATCTTGGAATTTATTTAGGCTCATTTCATTTAGAACTTGGGATTGGTTGAGGAATTTTATTAAGATGTTCTTATAGATAGTGGAAGTACACAACAAATCCAAGATGGAAATTTGAGTGGGTGTATTTTGTAGTTATTCCATACTATCAAACATTTTTTCATTCATAGTAGTAAATGTATTGTTCTTATCTAGGATAGTGGGTTGAATGCGTTTAGTGGTAGAATGTTTTAGGCTAAGAATGGTAATATTCAATTGCCAAGTTATGATTACATAGTCAGGATTAGGTATATGATCATTATTGCTAGAAAATGATGGTAGAGGGGGGCCAAATAGGATATGTTTCACTTAACAGTGTACGCGCATGTGGTCATAGGTCAATGATGAGTTATTGATATAAGGTCTAAAAGCAATAATCCCTAGTTATTAGTGTGCCTATTTATGGTCCCATGTGAAGGAATGATCACTAGTATAGATGGGTTGATTAGAATTGTTTAAAAATAGTCTTGTTATGTTATCACTTGGTCTTGGATTAATGGTGATAGTGGAAATATGACCACACAAAATATGACCTACAACTTTGGTGTATTCATGTAAAACTACATGGTAAGTCTAATTATTCTAAACTTGGTTCCTTATATTTGATTATCATTATTATTACTAATTCTAGTATTATTGTTATTGTCATGATTGTTGTTATTATTGTTGTTGTTATTCTAGCCTTTGTTGTTGGTGTTGTTGATTATTATGGTTATGTTTTGGAAAAGGGTTTTGATATATACCTAGGTTCTAATTGGATGTATAAGCTCTATTATCCAATGTAATCTCCCCATTTTTTAGCATTTTTTCAATTAGGTTTTTTATTTGCACACAATAATGTAGATTATGTCCATAAACATGATGGTATTCACATAAAATCAGTCTCTCGATACCATTTTGGATATAAAATACCCTTAGAATAATGCTTTGGAATTAGCCAACTAATCATATTATGTATGGTTATCTTGTGAAACATAGATTTAATAGCATCTCTAAGGTTGTTGAAGACTCAATGAGTAGACACATTTCTCCTTGGAGGAGGGGTTTTCAAAGGTAATGGGTTATCCATTTATTGAGCTAGTCAAGGTTGTTGAAAAGGCTACGCTTGTTGAATGGGTTACTAATGAGGAGTAAGTTGCATTTATAGTGTAGGATAAGCAGACATTATTTGTACCATTTGGACATGGTGAGATTTAGTTACTCCATTTCTAATAACATTCTTATTGTGGTTGAATTTCTTGGATTTTTCATAGATACTAGCTTCGGCTAGTGCCAATGCTTATGTTTGGACTTAATTTTAATTCTAACTTTGGCCTATTATTATTTTTTGGTTATGGTTTTGATTTGATGAGGTTAAATTAATAATCTATTTGTTAATAAATGCATTTTTAATTAGTAATCCTTTGTCAATGATCTCTTTGAAATTATGTGTACACTAAAGCTCTAGATGATAGGATATCTCATTATGCAAATTTTTAGTAAACATAACAACCAATTGTTTGTCTAGTAAGTTGTGGGTGAAATGACTAGAAATTTATCACCATATCTATAGATATATTGTGAAACTTTCACCAACCTTATATTTGGCCTGAGTCAATAGGAGAAATGTTGCACAAATTTGTCTAAAAGGTCATCAAAATTAGACATTGCATTCTTTGGCAATTTTAGGAATCACTCTGAAGCCTATGCTGATAGACTTTAAGGAAATAAAAGTAAGAGTTATATGGAAATATAAGCCATTGGCTAATGAGTAAAAAATAATTATATCAAATGGGCATTAGGGTCTCCTTTACCTTTGTATTTATTAAACTTTAGTGGTTTGTACCCTAAAGGAAATGGTATTTGTAAATAATCTATGATGAATGGATAGGAAAAAACATAATATAACTAGAAATTATTGGTTTGTTTCCTTACTTAAATGGTGATAACTACATATTTCATTTTATTGCAGTTTTTATGCCAATAAACTAGATGGAACATTAGCCAAAAGTGGAGGCTAGGTAGTAAAAGGTGGATTACCTTAATCAGGGTATTATGGAAGCATGGTTTTTTTATGGAATGTTGGTTTGATTAGGGAATTAAAAAAGAATATGCAATAATAGATCGGGTTGCATTTATTGAAATTGGGCATGTTGTGGTGTGATATTCTAGTTTGGATTTAGTATATATGCCCAATTTTGATGGAATTATGGATACAATAAAAGGATATGGCTCTAGGTAAAATAATATGCATGTTGAGGTTGAGTAAGGACTTGATGCTAACTAATCAAACTTGGATGAATAAGGGGAACTTACTGTGGACCAAGGCCCTATCATTAGATTTGTGGCGCATGTGAAATAAAAGGCAATTGATGCCTAATTGGTACTTGTGGGATAATGATACCTCTTGGTTGAATGAACACATATTGTGAAATAGACCTTTGTTGGATGTTAGACATTTATATTTGACCAATGGACATACGTTATTAATTAGATAATGTTTGTGATTTTAAAAGTATGTTTGTCTGTGAATGTTGTGATATGTTTGTCACTACTTGATGAGGTGGAACATTTGTTGTCCCCTATTGAGGTGGCATAGTGTTTGGCCTCTATTGCAGTGGCATATTAGATTGTGACTATTGTTTTGAAATTTTATCCATCACCTATTGAGGTGGAGTAGCATTTATCACATTTTGTTGAGGAAAGGCACTATTTAGTGTTTGATTACTTAATCATTGTGGTTGCATGCTTGAAAACGTAGTTGGTTGAGGATTAGAGGTAGTTTGGTGTGGTTGGGACATAAGACTTCCTTCCCTCTAATGTTGTGAACCACTCATGGTATTGACTAAAGGAACTTGTTACAAACTAGTTGTTGGTGTAGTTAAACCACTTTGGCCTAGATTGAAAGACACTTGTGCATTATCCATCATGTTTGGCACATTTTTTGCATATAATCAGTAGACACTTATTTAATAGTTGGGATATTGAACATGCCACTAATTGAAGTGCTTTGAAAAAATGGGTCTACACCTAGATTTTATTAACCTATCAATTTAATTAATACCCTTATTGGAGGACCTAACTTGATGAGTTAATCATTTGACAAGGACCTGTTATTAAATTTGTATTCTAGATTTAAATAGGTTTGATATTCTATTTAATTTTATATAAACTGGTCTTCCATGAGGGAATTTCCTTTATCAAGCATATTTGAGTCTTGATATGACATAATCATGAGTTATTGAGGATTTATAGAAGAGTCATGTCTAATGGTTTGGTTATAAGGTATGTTGAAAGGCACTATAACTAGACTAGACAATTTTTTATGGGGAAAGTTTGTTGGAAAATTAACCCCTACCTCCATGGATTTAACTAAAATTTCATCCTTATTTTCAAGAAAGTGATGATTATAAAAATAAGGATCATATGTCAATGGAATTTTAATGTAATACAGTTGTTTAAATTGGTCTACAACTAATGATATTCTAACAAGATACTACGTGGGTTGCTCTTAGTCCTACTTTGAGTTTGGAAGTGTGTTAACCAAATAGCAGGTTAATGGATCTTAACTTTGTTACCTAGATTATGTAGTATAAGGAGGATAAGTATCCATCTCACAAAATACATCATCATCATAAGGGTATTGAACAAAGGCATCTTGTGTGACCACATTATCATAACCTAGATTTTACATGGCCCCACTATGAGTATAATGAGACATATCTAAATCATTGATGAACATTTCACAAAAAGGCCTAGAGTTATATAAACTCATAAAAATAATGTCCAAATGACAAACAATTAAAACTTAGTCTAACTTGGTCTAAGTATGGATTTATATATTTAAAAAGGTCTACAATAAACTTGGTATAAAATAATCTAACATCAAATGTCCTACACAAAAGGTCAAGTGGATGAATAAAAACTAGAATGCCAAACTTAGGTAAAAAGTGTTTCAAACAAGTCTAAAATAGATATAAATAAACAAAGGGTGCTCAGTATTTTGTAAAACAAGGCACAAAAGATATGATCAAAATAGGTATCACTAGGTCTTTTAGAAATAAGGCACAAAAGCTAGACTTTAAACAAAAAAGGTATAAAAAGAAAGAGATTTAATCTAAAAAAATTGAAAAAATTTGACACAAACTAGGCATTTATATTTAAACATAAACTTTATCATTTGAAAAAATACATAAAACTTTAAGCATACATAAGATATACCATTTTCCCAAATCTAGGCAAAAAAATAGTTTTTAAATCAAATAAGAACTAACTTAAGTTACACAACCCAAAAGTGAAAGGTGAATGTCTAAACCAAAGTTTCATGAGGCATAGGAAAAAAACCAATCAATATTTGAATCTAAACTTATCAAGGCTAATTTAGAACTTGATTTAGAATACTAGTCTTTTCAAAATATACAAAAAGCTAGACACAGAAAGATAATATGATGGTACTAGGTATGGATCCAAAAAGCATGTGTGTTTTCAAAAATTTGAAATTTTGGACATAAATCAAAAAGTATTTGAAATGATTTGAATATATTAATGATGCTATCTTTCTCTAAATATATGACAAATGGTTTGTTTCAAGACTTTAAAGTACAAAACTTGGAATGAATTGGGTAGAGTAACGACACCCTTTTCAAACAAGTGACACATACAAAGGTTTGATAAAAGACTAAGGAAAAATGTGTGATTTAAAATGGATGGCATAAAACCTCTTCAAACAAATGAGTGATGTGTAAACAAGACTAATTTTTAGGCATGGTATGATAAATAGATAGTTTTGACTCAAAGACCATGTAATTAAAAAGGAAACATGAGAGAAACACATAAGTGTAATATCCTAAATCCTAAAATTTACAAGGTTGTATCATACTATTGAATTAAATATATATACTTGATCTTGAGAGTATTTTTAAATTATTAATCCAAAAATTAAAAAAGCATGAAAATTAGGGTTTTTAAGCCCCATCTTCTCTCAATAATTTGTATGATGACATGAAACTTTGGGCTACTCACCCTGCATTAATAGTATATTCATAGCAAGTGGGGTTGTCTAAACTATCAATTTTCATTTATTTATAGATGGTCCCATATGTGTGGCAAACACTAGGTAATAATCATGTAATTTGGATCCACATCAACTAGGTTGTTGTTAAAAGGTCTTGCCCTTTTCACAACCACTACATCTATTAATTCCTCAATGTAGTGTAATGATCAAGTTACCCCTATGTTACAAGGTTGAGTACCAATAATGGAGCTTGTTTTAACTACTCAAAAAAGGCATTTTAGTAGGCCACCCTCAATTTATATACCCCACCATGGATTTGGGTTAAAATAATGCTAGGAGATGAATTCCCAAGTGAATGATTCCCTAGAGAACTCGTGAAGAGGTGATGAACTCTCTATCACAAGACAAAATGCATGAAATAAAGATAGGTGGAAGGACTCTAGGGTCATTTTGGGGTCACCCAAATCATATGAATTTTGGGGAGGGCCTTAACAACTTTCCTTTCATGATTTTGGACCAAAATGACACATGAAAAGAGTGAGCATTTTTTATCACCCAAGTTCCCTAAAGGGGACAAGGGGAGAGAATACATGTGACACTCATTTTTATTAAATAAATACTTCACACAACAAATATAAAAATGAAACTTTTATGAGTATGTAACTAATATGAGAGTTCAATTTATAGCACCAAAATGGAGTGTGTGATGAAGTTTGAACCCCTTGGCATTTGTTGTTGATAGCTTAAACAAGACAAAAAATAATTTAAGTAAAAATATGTTTTAAACACTAATTTGAAATGTGAATTTTGTAACTTTAGATTGTTTTGAATTTCTTATTTTGGCCTTTGGGTCCTACAAAACATGTTAGGGGGTCCTTATGCTTAGAATCAAATTATGAGTGAACAAATGACTTTCCAATTATTGCTCTCAGATTTAAATTTTTTTACATAGAGTGAAAATCCATAAAAACACAGAGTAATATCATGACTTCCTGTAAAACCACAATAGTTAGCACAATACTACAAATTATCTGTAAAATAGAGTATAAATGCAAAATCAATACTATTATGATAATATCATAGAAATAAAGACCAAATCATATAAATTTAAGAAATATCACAACTCTACCCTATATCATGAAACTTTTAGTAATAGACTATAGTAGTTAATGGAAATATCACCAAAATTTTGGCAATATCACGAATTTTTTGGAGATATCATGAATTATAGAGTCATAATATTGTAAAACTCATGACTACAAAGTCACAATATTGTTGATATAACAAGTTTTTCCTACAAACATAATCAGTCAATAAAATCATGGAAGCTAAGCACAAAACCATTAAAGTTAACACAAAAATGTATAAAATACAACAAAATTGTGACTGTATAAGTAGTGATATTGTACAATATCATAATTTTAGAGAGAGAAAACATGACTACATAGAATAATTTCATGATTTCTAGAAAAACATCCTTGATCCTTCACTTTTCACTTATTTTGATCAATAAGTTTAGATTTGACATGAAAATTATTAGGAGGGTCCTAAAATGCCTTGGGAACAACTTTGTGGGGTACAGGTCCCACTAGGTGTGCCATGATGTGAACAAGGAATAAAATAGAGGGGAGGTTAGTATTATGTTAGTCCAATAAATAATCTCAAATAAACACACTAAAATTCTAACACCTCTAGCCTAGACACTGGTTAGAGTATAGGTAACAAGCATGCCTATGAAACACAACTAAAACACACAAAAAAACCTTGTTTTACCTTTGTTGGAGCTCCAAATGGCTTGTTGAAATAGCTTGCTCAATTTGTGCATCAAGAAATCTTTGAGAATTATGCTTGTTTGGATCCTTATTTCCTTGGCTCCTTGGCTTTGATTTATTGGGTTATGATTTGGGCATGGTAACATTAATTGCATGAATCTTATGGAGTAAATCCTGAATAATAACTATACAATATCTAAGCCTAGAAATGAATAGGTATGGCCTTATATTTATAGCCTCAAAAATTAAATCTCACCCAAGGTGAGTTAAATTTGAGTTTAAACATGGAATGGGTTCAAAATAACCCTAGGTGAGTTGAGACTAACTCCAATTGAGTTAAAAATTATCATGTAATTATGATTTTCAATTATTAGGCATGGCTCTCAAATTAGATATTTTGGAAGAGCTTGACAACTCATAAAGGCAATGATGATAAGGCTTGATATTTTGAATTTTGGAATTTTCATTTTCATATATTCATTAATTATAAATGGATAATTAAACTAATCATTTAATCTTGTTTAATTGGTTAATTCATTTTGATTAGCATTTTAGCTCTTTTAAGATTTGATTAAGTGCCCCACTTAATGGGTCCATAGGCCAAACTACCAGTTGTTATATTTTAAGGTGATTGGGGATGAATCCATGAGAGGTTATTCTTGTGTATGGTATAGTACCAAAAATAAGTATGCCTCAACATGATTTTGATCATTTATGAATGATGTGTGGCAAATTTGGGATGTTCAGTGATTTCTAGTCTTAATTTGTAATGGTTGGTAAGAATCGATCTGAAGTCTAGTCTAAAGCTAGTTTTGGCTAGAATTGGGTGTCTACAAGAAATACCCTTTGATAGTGGGGTAATTAGGGTCAGATTAACACCATGTGCCTACTAACCCAGTTTTACCTATGAACACTATAAAGATAGAAAACTAGGGTTTTGTCATTTCAAAAAGAGTGATAATCCATGACCTAGATTTAAATGCACCAGAGTGAAGGTGAAGTAAAACCTAGATTTTTTTATGTGGTCACATCCTTTTCCATCAGATATTCTTTAAATTACACTTACATCAAACCCAAACAATAACATTAATGTAACTATCATAGGCTGACATTAGTGTTCAGAACTCTACAAGCATCAAATCTAAAATCTAACAACTATTCCACAATATCCTTCCATCCTAATTTATACCTGTTCTAGATCCAAAATTGCATTATCATCAAAACAAGCTAAGTGTATTATTTATTTATCATTTCCATATCTAGCATAGTTTTACTTTTCATATTTATATTATGCTCAACATAACAAATTTTATGTATTCTTATAATTGAGTTTAGCATATAATTATCTTGATATAGATCTAATTGTCACCATTGTGTCATTTCATTTATATACCCCTTTAATCAAATCTATGGTTAACAATAAGACTACCTTAAATCACATGTCAGGATTAAACATTTGTTAAACATGATTCATTTGAATGTAATTTTTTCTAATTCCTAGGGTTTTAAACCAACTAGGCTTTTAGATTGTTATAATTTTTCATTTCCTACTTATAAAATTTTTCATGCAACCTTGGTGTAGTATTAGATTATGAGGTATGCCTATTTAACATATTAAGCTTCCCCTCCCACCATCAAAAATATCTCAAACCAATGAGGAATCTCATACTTTGGATCATGATGATACCCATGTTGACAATGAAAAAAATACTCATAGGGTTATCATAGAAGACTATTATGATAATGAAATTCATGAAACCAATAAAAATGAGAAATTAGACCATGATCAAGTGCAAACAATTGCATTTTTTTGTGAGTGTATTTGATAAAACCCTAAAGATGTTGATGAGATCTTAAAAACTATACTTGAAGAAAACATTTCAAAAACTATAGTGGAAACATCCCTCCCTTTGAACATGTTACAACTTGACGTATCTAATGAGGTCATGGGTTATGTGTTTAAACTTTTATTTCCTAAAAATACCATTAACACATCTATCATGGAATTACCAGTTATTCCAATGCAAATACTGATTTCAATTCCTATTACTACTCAAAACATGTTTTCATCCCCTTTGGTGACTAATCAAATTTTTAATCTAAATCCCAATGGATATATAGTTAAATTACTCTTTCAAGTTATAAAGACCTTGGAGGACAAGGTTATAAACATTAAACAAAAAGATTTAAAATCCCCTCATGCTATAGATTCACAATATGTGTTGGATAACCCTATTTCACTTGAGATCTCTTTTCACCCTTTACCAAATAGATTTATTGCACCTAAGTTCACATTTTATGATGGATAGGGTGACCCTAAACAAAATATTCAAATATTTTATGTGGCGAGTATTGACTATATCTCCAATGATAAATGTTTTACAAAATTATTTCCAAGAAGCCTCGAGGACTATGCTTTTATGTGGTTCTATTATTTACCTCTCAAATCTATAAAAGCATTCAAACCTCTTGAAGACCAATTTTTATCACACTTTTCCATTAACATTTCTGAAAAGATTTCCTATGCTCAAATTTCCAAAATAAAATAAGGAAATAATGAACCTATCAATGAATATGTCTTGAGATATAAGATAATGTTATCCAAAATGACCAATCTTATGGATAACAAAGAATTACAATATATATTCAAAAAAAATTTGATTACTCCTTTACATGATTCCATTGTTTTTAAGGAGTTCAAATCTTTTGATGACTTATGCCATGTTGTACAAGACCATGAAATGAATCTTATGTCATTGAATAAGTTAAAGTATGTAGTAAATAGACCAGTTACATCTACATCTAGTATCAAATTTACAATCAAACCAAGTTATAAGGTAAAAAATCTTGAGCCTAAAAAGAAAACAACCACCATAGTTAACATAGTTTCACAACAACCTAATTGAATTATCTTATCCAATGCACCAAGGAGATAATTTACACATTTACTTGAGTCCCTAACTTCATTACTCCTATAGTTAATAGAGTGTTAACTTATATCTCTCCCTTATCTTATCAAGGTTGATATGAGTCATCCTCTACCCAAAGGATATGATGCAAATCTTTATTGTGATTATCATCAAGGACTAGAACATTATACAAGCATCTTGTAGATGCTTTACCTTGAAGCACAATATCCAAGATATTATTTATGACCAAAATTTGACATTTTATGATCCTCCAAAGGATTCAGGCTCACAACCTATAGATCACCATAAATAGGAAATATTTAACAATCCTTTGTAAGACTATTCTAAGAAGGAATCAAAAGTCCAGATGGAAAATAATGCACATACTCCTTCATCACATTATGGGCACCCATTATAGGAGATTATTGGTACTTAAAAATGTCATATACCTCTTATGGTTCAGAAAACTTCTATTTTCTTTGATGATAGTGAAATTAAGGATGATAAATATGATCTTAATTCTCTATTCATTTGAGCATACATTTAAAAACACCCCATACATAGTTGTATGATTGATAATGGTGCAAGTGAAAAAAATTTCACCATGACATTACTTACACACTTGTTTTATACTCATCATGATTTACACCCCTCCACCAGATCAATTAGAGTACTCGATGGGACCTCCTAGAAGGTTCTTGGTGAGATTGACTTACCTTTATAGGTTAATCCTACACATGTGGTCACTACCTTTTTAGTTATCCCTTCCACATTCATTTTCTATATGTTATAGGTAAGACCTTAGATAAACATTATTTGAGTAGTACCTCATACAGTGCATGGGTGTGTTAATTACATTAATGCCAATTAGGTAATTATAGTTTTTAAAATTTCATATGAGCTTTCTCTTGAAAATAATAAATTTATACCAAGATAAATAACTATCAATCCTACTAAGTCTAATTCACCATAAAAGGGTAAGAAATAGGTAATCCACTTTACTAGGTAGCCAATACTTGAGAAACCATCACATCACAAACATACAATAGATTCCATGGAATCCCCATATTATACTACACACCATGTTTAGATATCTAAAGTATCTTGAAATGTACATATTATTGTTATACCAAAGAAACAAATAAAAACTCAATGATGGGTTCTAAGAACCCCTAATTTTATTACTCTTACTATTACTTCATGACCATAGATTCCTATTTTACATACACAAAGGACCATCAATACCACAATGATAAATATTGCACCTATACATGATCCTAAGTAACATAAATGGAGTATTAAACTAGGTTCATAGTGGGGAGAAATATATGACCACCCATTTCATGGCATCATAGGATGATCTTTCCTCTTCCAAAATTCCAAAGATAACCAAAAAAATAAAAAATGTTCAAAAAAAACAAAAACATTTTTTGGCACCTACATGTTCTACTAGCTCCTTGGCATCTATGTGTTAGTTCCATGTTTATGAATGGCATATTTAATTACTCTTACATACATGTGTGTCAATATTATACTTGAGTGTGATATAGAGATACATAAATACATGATTATTTCCTATTTCAGATGTTGGGCCTTCTATCTACTCATATCATACAGACATTAGTGGCATCCACTTTTTTGATCTTGATACACACATGTTATATGATTCGATGATCAACCTAAATTATCATGTTTGAGCTTACATATGTAATTACACATGCCTTTTTCCATGATTATATATTACACAAGGTACTTGATATGATATACACTTGACATTTTTCCTAATACATTTGATCCATGGGCTACTATGACATGTTTATGTTGGTTTATTATACTTTACTTTATGTACTTCCTTAAGTGTCTTGCCTTTCTATTTTATTCCTTGTTTGAGAATTTGAATATGCTCCTTTGCTTGTAACCCCCATTCCTATGTTTGATTTCATTAACATTTGCATACGTCACTATTTATTGCATGGACATTTGAATATGCCATTCTTACCTTTATAGACATTTGAATAAGTCATGTACCTTTGATTGTGTGACATATGAACATGCCCCTTATTTGCAGTCTCCTTGGACCATTACCTTTTGACTTGATTTTAATTTCTCTTGTGTGTGTCCTTGTTTTCTTTTTGTTCTTGTATTATTCTATCTCAATGTTTCCATGATCTTTATCATGCATCATAAGCCTACATGTGATCATATTTTTTCTATGAACTTCAATTTTATATCGACCTAGACATGTTTATTTTATATTCTACATGGTTACATTCATAGATTATATAGTTGTCTTATCCTTTTGAGGTGAGGTAACTACTAGTTATTATCTTTACCTCACCTCAAAGGGGGAATATTAGTGGGATAATTTCATAGAGGCATGTTTTCCACAATTGGTACAATTTTGATATTTAGTGGGGGCATGCTTTGGAAGCATGTTCTTTGCACTCATTCAGTAGATGGTACTTATATCAGTTCTTAGATTCAATGGGGGCATGTTATATGGACATGGCTTCCACACATTCACAATTTTTAGCTTCACTGGGGGAATTTATATGGTAATGGATTCCACACGTTCAAATTTTTAAAATTTAGTGGGGGCATGCTTTGGAAGCATGTTCTCCACATATATTCAATATTAAACATCACTAGATTAAAGTAGGGGTATGTTTTGGAAAATGTTCTCCACATTGGTAATTATATAATTTTTCAAATTTATCTATATATAGTGGGGGCATACTTTGAAAGCATGTCCTCCACACTTACACAATTTTACGAATTGGACAAAGCACATAGTTATATAATTTGGGGTCACAATTATGGAAGAATTTTATACATTGGTACTATTTTTATACATAGTTTCATCATGATACATATATAAGGTGCATAATTTATGAAATTTGTGCCTAATATTCAAAAATCCAAATCTTTTTTAGATTCTAAAACTCTTTTATAGATTGTTACCACATCATGAACTTTTTTATATTGATAGCCCATGGACTTTTATGGGATTTATTGAGCCAATATACTATAGTATTTTGTTCACCTTTTATTATGGTTAAGATGATTAAATCACTCAATCTTTCCAAGTTTTTAGGTTAGACTTGATTGTATCATCAAAACTCACTAGGCTATAAGTATCATTAGGTTACATGGTTGAGATAATCTCAACTGCCAAGTGGAAACTCGCTTTTGATCCAAAGTTAGGGGCATGTTCATTTAAATATCTCTCTTTCTATCTTCTTGGACATATAAAATTTCAATATTTATCTATATTTTTTATAATCTAAGTTTTTGAGTCTTACAATGATTTTTTTTTAAAACAGCTTACCAAAAGGTAAGGTACCTACATCGACACACAAGTGTACTCTTAAACCTTGATCTTTCAATTTAAATCAATTTCAAATAATTTTAATCCCATATTATATGCACTAATTTTATACTATAAAATGCTCTTGGTTTCAATTTAGTCATCAAAAAATCACTCAAGTTGGACACACACAAAGATAAGGTGTACATACACACCCATGCATGCAAACATTTCCTTTAAACTAGAAATTTAATTACTATATTATGGGGAGGGGTAATGCCAACACTATTTTATGATTATATAACACCTCAATCTTGTACACTTGGAAAAATCATAACTTGGTTGTTCTTCTTAGTTTTATACCTTTCTTGCTTTCACAAGTCTCACATATACTATATTTTTATGCCCCTTGGGATATGTATCTTAGTCCAACTAGTCTTATGTTGATGACCCAGGTCTTCTATGTTGCCTATAATTCTTAAAATGTATTTATCTTCCATATCTACAAATTCTAAACTTGTACATATTTTTATGCTCCCTAGACACTATTGTCTAAGATAGACACTAACATTGACGATAATGTTCTGACCCAACACAAGTGTCTAGTGCCCTAAAGTCATCTAATTTTAAAATGAAACATATCCTAATGGTTAACATAATTTATTTAATGTGATTTATTACTCTAAATATATTGATATAAATACAAGATTAATCCCCATTCATTCCTCACTTAGAAAAGAACAAAGAAATCAAGGCAACTTATCAAAAATAATCTATCAAGCATTAAATTAAATAAAGCTTCCTTATTTCCACACCAATCATAAGTATAACACATATATAGGTATGAATTACTAAAGGAACAACCCAAGAGTTTGATTTTCTAGGTTAAAAACTAGGTCACTATTGTACTTGATTTACACATATTGTATAATTCACACATAAACTAACAAGTAAGGGAGAAACACAAGAGTCTAAGGCCCTATTCTAGAGTATTGGATATGTAGGTAGTATAATATAGTAGTGGGGTCTTTGGGGTTATCTCAAAACTATGTGCCCACTAACCCATTTTCTCCTAAGGTCCCTACGAAGATAAAAAACTAAGGTTTCGCCATTTCACAAAGAGTGATAGTCCATAACCCAGATATAAGTACAATATAATAAATATGAATAAAAACCCATAAGCATATAGGTGGTCACATCCTTTCCCAATAGATATTTTTTATAGGAGACTTGCATATAACCTAGATAGTAGTGTCGATGCAATCATCCCAGGCTAAAGTTAATGTCTAAATCTCTAGAAGAGTTAGATCTAGAATCTGATTACTATTTCAAAATCTCCTTCTAGCCTACTTTCTACCTATTTAAGATCCATAATTGCATTAGAATTAAAACAAGATAAGTAAATTATTTATTTATCATTTCCATATCTAACATAGTTTTAATTTCCATATTTAGACTGTACTTAGCATAATAAATTTAGTGTATAATTATGTTTGAGTTTAGAATCTAATTGGCATGATATAGATCTGATTATCACCATTGTGCCATTTCATTTATATATACACTTTTAATAAAATATAGGTTTTACAATAATATCACATTTTAGGGTTAAACACCAAGCTAATATAGTTGTTATTGCATTTGGTTTTGAGCAAAAAATGTTGTTGAAATGGTAAGATGAGTTATTTATTAAACCTTTTTGGGTAGGCTTTGGCCTAATTCAGCTCACAGTTAGATTGTGTATATATGAAATGGATGTTGTCAAATTAACCATGGATGCTTCCTATATTAATTTTGTATGATGTTTTATGTAGTTATATTTATTGGTATATGTGTTACCTAATTTTTGTGGTATGTTTGTTGACTTGTGTGGAAACCCAAACTTTGGTTGACATTGATATATTCTAAATCCTTTCTCTCATTTTATTTTATAACCTTGGGATTTGTTAGGTGACCTCTTCCAACCCCAAAATTATGGTTGGGATGGGTAGGGAATGCCACCATATGGATGGGTTCAACTTTCACATTATTTTTGTTGTTGGTGTTCAAGTGAAAATAATGTATTAGGGATGTTATTATGAGTACATACATTATTGAATATCTATATCTTATCTATTGGAATGGTCTTCTATATGTACCCATGATATTTGAGGCACTAGACATCTTGCAACCTTATTATCATTGTATTTTAGTTTTTAGAAAAATATGTATGGTGATACTAGCTATTGTTATTAACTATTATATATATATATATATATATATATATATATATATATATATATATATATATATATATATATATATATATATATATATATATATATCACTATTTAATGCACATGTTTGGCATAATGTTACTTGGAAAAATTACCATTTTTTGATTGTTTGAGTTTAATTATAGTACTTTTGGTTGAACTCAGTTATGCTTATATTGATTGTTCTTGTTCCATATATATTACTCATGAAAATATGAATATGGTTCATTTATTGTAAATTATACTATATTTTTTTATAATAAAAATTGTCTTCAAAAGTATGGAATCTGTCCTTTCTATCTTACAAATATGAGTTGGAGCAATTCAATAGAATACATATATTCATGAGGAAATGTAAAGCGATGTTCATTCTTAATTGTATAAATCTTGATGTTTATGATTTAACATTATAATGTATCACCATGTTTATTATTTTTTGGTATGGACTATGCCTAAGGATTCACTTGGTGTTTATGTGACAAGTGGTATCTTAGAATTTATTAATTTTTTAAAAAACCATATTGATTGATATAAATGATTGTATAAATTCAAGGCCATTGATATTATTATATTATGTTGAAATTTTTAGATTATAATGATCAAGTCAAGTTACCTTGACTTAGATATATTGTATTGATCTTGTTATAAACTAATATAAAATATTAATCATGGTTGTAACATGCATAATTAAATTCAAACCTATTATCCTTTAATTTTAACAAATTAAAACTTTATTGCATGAATAGTTTTGAAGTCATGTTGGCATATGCATGAGTAAATAGTTACTATGTGAATAAAAAGATAATGTTTGGGACTACCTTAACAAGAATTTATCTTATCTCTTTGCGTTTTCTTTCTTTAAAAAGATTTATTAAGATGGAATCAATTTTTTTACATCTTACTTAAAGGTAAAATAGGATACAATTTATCATTTAATCTTGTCAATATGTTGAAGTATGTTTTAAAAACATTCTATGTACAAAAAAATGTATTACTATAAGTTTTCAAAATGTGATTAATACTATGTCCTTAACCTATAGGGCATCTAGGGATATGTGTGGCTGACTGGTGGATTACACATCTTCATATTAGCTTGTTAAATTTACTGATGTTCTTAGTATGTTTGGCCCATGGAATAACCATGGCTAAGTAGAATATATATAGGAGTTAGTGGTTAGTATTTTATCATAATATTGTGAATTCTATTATTATTACATTATTGTGGAGGTTTATCCCTCAAAGTGGCTCAATCACAATATTCAAGTATTCTACTCTTTCACCAATTCTTGTTGTGGATCTATTTATTTTGCTCTTAATTTTGGCATATATAAATCTATTATTATGAATCATCTAATTAATTTCCTTACAAGTGGTTTCAAAGCATCAATTTGGGTAAGTAATTTCATTATAACTTGTGATCTAGGAGGAATTGATTTTTTTCATCACTGTAGTTTTGTTCATGATTTTTTTTTACAAAAAAAGAAAAACATTTTTTTTAGGTAAAAAAGAAGTTTGGAATTTTTTTACCTTATGAAAACTAAAATTCAATGGATTCATCTATGAAAGATGATTGTAATGGTATATTTTATTGGTACACTTTTTTGGATTGAAATTTTCACCCTTGTGCACAATAATAATAGTTAAAATTATCTGGATGAGATGATTGCAATGGTGTATTCCATCATTACACTTTTTTAGGGTTGAAAACCTCTCAGGGTTTTTCCATGGCTAGTCTAAACACTCATAGATGAAAGAAAGAGAAACACACTCCAAAAACTCCTCACAATGATGACATGGAATCTAAAATTTTTGATCCATCTATTTCGAAGGTAGTTTAACAACTTAAGTTAGAGTTGCAGGGCATGGTGAAAAAAAATGGTTTTGATATGGTTCAAGGGGACATTACCAATTTGAGAGGGGAATTTGATAGTATAAAGGATCAATTACAAAAAATATCTAGGTAATTGGCCAACTTATCAGTTTAGCCACTACAAAATAACCCTCCACCACTTTAGTTTGGTTCTCTTACTCCAGATAATACCAATACCAATTCTATACCTAAGTTGATGTTTCCAAAAGTGGACCTGTACAAGTTTGATGGTAATGATCCACTCATTTAGATCACTCAAATTGAAAATTTATTTGATCTACATCAAACTCCATGTTCTCAAAAAGTGGTCATGGCCTCTCTATCTAGAACCTAAGCCATTCATTTGGTATCATTGGTTATGTGTTAAAAAGAAGAAGAAGGGTGTCCCAATTTCATGGTTAGTAATTTTTGAGGAGTTACATCTCCACTATTGTAAAAATGTCTCTAAAAATTACTTTAGTTAGCTATCCAAATTGTGCAAAATTGAGACTATCAAGGGTTGCATTCATTAATTTCAAAATCTCTCTTTACGTGTGGTAGACATCACTGAGGAAAATCTGACTGACCTATTTTTGGGTGACCTCAAAGATAACATCTAATTAGAGGTTTGTATGTTTCATCCCAATACTATATCTAAGGCCATACCAATGGCACACATGGTTGAGGAAAAATATTTGATCAAATGAAAATCTTTCACCAATATTCATAAATGCATCTTTCTAATACCATCATTTAATTAGCGTACTAGATTGACATCACAATAAGTGGAAGAAAAGCATGCAAAAGGTTTGTGTTTTGTCTATGATAGTAAATAGATTAAAGGGCATCAATGTGATAAAAATAAAGTGTTTTACATTGATGGTGCCAATGATGAGAGGGAAAAGGTTAGAATAACCTAAGGATGAATCTAATGATTCTCAACCTACTATTTCCTATCAGCTCTTTCAGGCATTATTACTCCTCAAACTCTTAAAGTGGTGGGGTTCCTAAAGAAACAAGAGGTGATTGTGTTAATTGACTCTGTCAATACACATAAATTCATTAATAGTAAGTTGGTTACTCATTTGAATTATTTCATTTACCTTGCTCTAGACTTTTAGGTCATGATTGCAGATGGTGGTATAGTCAACTATTTTGGAAAATGCCATAGTATTAAGCTTGCTATGGGAGACTATTTATTCAATAATTTACTTCATCTAATAGATTGTTAAATTAATTTTAATATTATTTAATACTAAAAAAAATTACCCTTTAACCTTAATGACATCATTTGGGAGTATTATATGTATAGTATTACTATAGTACAACTTGACTAACATTGATTTAGAAATTCAAGTGGATAATGGATAGTATAATGGTAAATGTGGTTTATTTTCTTTGACTCTTCCACATATGGATACTTAATTTAAAAATATATAAGGGATTAAATAAGGTTATGTTATTAAAAAACCCTAATTTAGTTTGCTTTAATAATGAATGTCATTAGTGCTATATGATTTAGAGAGTTATGTAATGAAAATGTATTGATACTAATAAAAGGTATACATTATAATATTTGTATAGACAATGGACTATACAAAATGATGCATGCTCTATTTAATTCAAAGAGGATGAATGAGAAATGTTGTTTTTAGATAGAATATGAAATTATATATATTATGTAAAGTCAATGAACTGAGTGTTTCTATGTAGTCTTATATATTGAAGTTGATATCATTACGCATGTTGGTTTATATATGGGTGTGATGTGGCATTAAAATATAAAATCTTATACTCACTTGAATCAATTCTTAAGTATGCAATTTTTTGTGTAGTATTGATTACTGTGTACCTTGTATCATTATAATGAATGGTCTAAATGGGAATTAAATTAGACTATCATATATTATGGTTTGTAGTTAATAAAATTGTTATGTTAAATTGTGTTAAAGGGTTATGCATATTTATTACTATTGAATTATTGAATATAATTAGCCTAGTTCCATTTTGAAAGAAATTTATTAAATACTACTAGCTTCAAAATTGGACAATCATGACCATTAAGTCCAATTGCATGAAGATTTAATGAAGGTTTAATAGTTTAATAACTACAAGTAATATCTATGAAATACTTTATGAGGTGAAAAGAATAAATAATTGGATATTCTATGGATATACCTTCCATTTTAAAGATTTTATAGATAAAAGACTTCCTTCTCATTGTCAATCATGGGTGTAACCCTTGAATAGTTTTTCCCTCAATAAACATAAATTGGTAATGTTTGGCATTGAGTATGCATTCATGATTTGAGTAGTATGAAGTCAAATTTATAATTACATGATTTATAAATAGGGTATATTGTATCTAACTATTATGGAAGGTTATAGAAATTATCAAAAGAAAAAAGAGTTAGAAATGAAATAATATACTTTAGTTTCTTGTTGACAAATGTTATGATTCATATGTTATTTAAAAAAATATTTTAATTTGAAAATATCATCATATCATGATTCTATTATTATATTATAGTTACTAAGTATTAAATTAGTAAATCTCTTTTTGTAACGAGTAAAACACTTAGCTAATATTAATTTTGTGAATTGTTGAGGAATCTAAGTATTTGTTTAATCTTTTCACACTATTTCCTTTTGTGATAACATAAGGGTCACTCTATCAAGCCATATACCTTGAATATAATGAGATTGACCTATTATTTGATGGAACCAAAGGCTTGGAAATGTGCAGAGCACAATATTTTTATCTCTCCATAAAATCAACACTTTTTATTAATCAAAATACATACAAATATATAAGAGACATTTTCCATATAATTAGGGATGCTTTGATCCCTACAATCTCTCAACCTATTAACCAAATAATTCTATAAATCTATATGTATATTATTTTTGTTATTCACAACAATAACATACCAAATAATATATTCTAGCTTAGTTAATAGTATAACTACTAATTACCAAAGTAAACCACCTAATGTAAATTATAATCCTTAACATTCCCTCCCTTAGAGTTTACATGGGGAGAGAAGGGAGAACTACACATAACTTTATTTCCTTCCTACAAGATTGACATGCAAGTGTCAGGTTTACTCGAAAATGCATTCGATACAAAATTTTATAAAACTCATTTAGAAGAGTAAATTATTACAAAATGTCTTTTGAACATAGACTTATTTGAGAAATTTCATTTCAAGGATTATTTGAATCTTTTGACTTAAAAAATTACTAACACTCACAAGACTAAAATGACTTAAGACAAATAAAATGAAACAAAATAAAACATGACAATGGACTATTGTTGACAGTTAATATTTTAAAAATATTACATAAGACAAAAAACAAGGGAAACATAACTCATGACACACACAAAAATATATCCCTAAATAATTAAATAATACCTAAACATTTTTTTAATAAAAAATAATAATACCAAAAATAAAATAAAATCTTTAAAATAAATTTATAAAACTATATAATAAAACAAAACTTTAAATATTAAAAAAATAAACTAAAACTTAAAAAACACATTTTCAAAGATTAAAAATAAATCTAAATACCACGTTCAAAAAATAAAACCATGATTCATAAAATGTAAAATCTATTAAAATTATTTAAATAAAAAACTTAAAAAACATACCTAAAACTACTAACAAAACACCACAATATATAGCAAAACTAAAAAGAAAATTATAAAATAAAACATAAAGCAAACCTAAAATAAAAAATAACTTTAAGTTGAGGCATGGAAGCGGGTGGAGAGCAGTGAAGAACTTGAATGGAGGTTCTCCCATGGATGTCTATAGGTATGTTGTGGCTGAGGAGAGGGATCATTTGTTGAGGTTGGTGATCTAATAGCCAAGTTGAATTACACTTAAGAGTGTAAAATATTTCAACTATCCATATCTTTGTGGTTCATAGCTATGGAAGATATGAGGATACCGGTTAGATCAAATGCTTGTGAAAAGATAGTCTAAGGTAACTGATAGATGATGTATTAAATAGTGTTTTAGGGATCTTGTGAGCTAAAATATGCATAAAAAAAATCTCAAGAAGATGAATATGTGGGTATGAATAAATGTTGAAGTGCTAAGGGTAAGGTGTTTGAGTTAAACAAGTTGACTGAGTAGTGGAGGATAGATCTATGGAGTACTTTTGATCTACTCACCAGAAGAGAAGTTGAATAAATGAAGATCAAAGCACTGATTTCAAACATTGATGCCACAATTTTTTTATGGTGATCAAATCATAGATCAAGCCATAATGCTAATTTTGCTTCTTCTAAATCCTTGATTCCATAGTTAACTAATCACAGGATTATGACTTGAAAATGGATCTCAACATCAAACCCTTAAATAGATATCAAATAACTGGTATAATAGATCTACATATCCTTTGTAAAATATACATCCTAGTAAAATAATTTTAACACAAAGCAAAATGGGGGAAATATATCCTAGTCAAAATATATATGTATTTTTCTTATTTATAAAAATGTTTCAAAATGCTAATGGAATTTATAATGTTTTGCACTACATTACCATTACCAAAAAGAAATAAGGCCTTTCCAAAGATAAGTCCATTAGACATGGTCTTCACTCCAAATCCCTTGTGATGAGCAAGACCAAATTGTAGATAGGTCTAGGGTGAAACCTACTTTGATACTAGATAATGAGATTAATCCATTATTTGGTGGAGTCGAAGGCTCAAAAGTGTGCAGAGCACAATATTTTTGTCTCTCCATAAAATCAATACTTTTTATTAATCAAAATACATATAAATATATAGGATACATTTTACCTTTAATTGGGGATCCTCCGATCCCTACAATTTTTTAACCTATTAACCAAATAATTCTATAAATATATATGTATATTATTGTTGTTATTCACAACAATAACATACCAAATAATATATTATAACTTAGGTAATAGTATAACTAATAATTATGAAAGTAAACCACCTAATGTAAATTCTAATCCTTAACAAATTATACCCCTTAGGTGATTTTATTATTATGGAATGACTACCAATCTTCTTTTATAGTCTTCACCAAACTATATCAATTGAAATTTAGTGTTGAAAGTGCATGGCTCATCTAGGATGAAGTTGTTAATGCTTTAGAAAACCTAATCAAAACATTCATCTATTTAAGTTATCCTTGGGATAAATTTATCAAAATTTTAACCCTTTGACCCCACTTTATGGTTGTGATAAGAATAGGCTATCAATCAGGTACATGCTAAAGATAAGTGTTTAAATTGAATACACATGTACATGGTTAAATTATGGAAGATGGGTATCATAGCCTTTAAAATCTAGAATTTTTGGGGTTTGTTTTTGGTGGTGTTTAAATTGATTTTATGGCATTGGAATTGTGGCAGAGAGTTTTATTTGACATGATGCTCAAAAAACAAATATGTTTCCATGATTTAAATTTGTAGGAATGAAAATAGTACTTAAATGGTAATTATTACATAACTATGAATGTTTTAATGAAATAACATGATTATTTCAAAAAACAATGACATCATTACCTCTTATGCATTGGTTTACAAATAATTTTAATTCTTACTTTTGATGATGGTTGGATCTTTGTCTATAACATGTTGAGTAGCCATGTAGGTTTTAGTGAAGGATACTTTATTAGTTGGAATGAAGGCTTAGCGTGATTATTGTAATGGATTGGTCATGTTTAATTCTAAGAGGACATGATCATTTGAATTCCACTTCATATAAAAATAGTAATTATCTTCTTTGAGGAAGACTTATACCTTCTTGTATCAAGGCATATGCATTCCTATAGATGGTGGTTAGTAAACATTCTTGAGAAAGATTGATAGGAGGTGACTATTTAAAAGGTAATACTGATTTTGGTGTTAATCACCTCTTGGTACTACTTATACTTCTCCTTCAAATATTCATGGATATAGGTTAGATAGGGATAAGTATTTCATGGTAATCTTCTTTTGAGTGCTTGTGGAGCTTCTAAGTTAGATAAATGTGTTGTAGAATTAAGAAGCTAGTTAGGGGAGTGTAGTGTGTTGTGAATGAAACCTAAAACACTCTTTTGAAAAAAATAAAACATTTTATAACAACCCATCACAACTAGATGTTTCATTTAATCATCCACCCTAACTTATTATATAGGCATTTACCTTCTTGTAAAATCTCACATCATTTTATAGTATTTTCCATTCAATAGATAACAACTAGGAATTAAACTATATAAACTACTTATTAACCCATAGAAATCATGATACAACTTGTAGCATTAGGCTACAACCCATAGCTAACTATATAATTATTCAAATTTTGTAAAAGTGTTATGAGTTCATGATTAAAGGTTAGATTGCCAAAAATTGTTTTTTTTTTTAATCTTTTTTTTTTTAAATTTTTTTTCCTTTGATTAGCCAATCGACTAATTTTTAATCAAAGCCTTTAATTCAATTGTTAGTCAACCAATAAACAAGTTTTCTAACTAGGACTATCAACAACACCTAAAGGATATTTATTTATTTATTTATTTTAATTATTATTATTATTATTATTATTATTATTATTATTATTATTATTATTATTATTATTATTATTATTATTATTATTATTATTATTTTATATATATTACTTTTCATCATTTTTTTTAATTATGACTAATAAACAAATTATACAATCAAAATATTTATTCAACCCTTGGCCACCTAAACAAATGATATAGTCTTAAAGTTTGTATATATGTTTACCCTTTATTTTATAAAATTAAGGGTGAGATATAATGTCTATTTGACACTTGAACATAGTTATTAAAGGATTGATATTTTGAAAGAGTGTGATCATCCACTATTTTAGACAACTCCATATCCATGTGGGGTATTTCTTCATCAATGAACTTATGTATGAAGTTATCTTTTGGAAGTGATTTTTTGTAAAAATTTAGATGATGACCATTGAATGGAAAAGAGAATATTACCAAATTAATTATTCATATCTTGACTAATCCATATTAAAACACTTTCTCTATATCATAACAACCTAACCATCTTGTTATCAACTGTCCTTTGTGGTCCTTATACTTAGAGTCATAAAGTAGGGCCTAATATTTTTGTCAAAATTTCCATGTTATTAAAAATCTATCATGTCGTTTGAACCACTATTGTTGAACCATTTTTTTATAATAAAATTCTTCCCTCTAGAGTTCATCTAAGGGATTAAGTTGCATTATTCTCTCCTTATGTGCTTTAGAAAAATATAGGACAATTTGTAGAGCAATCCTCAAAGTTTTGATCTCAAGTTCTATGGGAAGAACAAAATTATTTATATATACCAAACCATATGGTGTAAACCATTTTATGGTAATCATGTTGTTATCTACACTCATACATATTTTATAAGATGTGCTTCCTGATATTGGTGGTGCAAAACTACTATTTTTGTGAGAATATTTTCTATTTATCTATTCATCACCTCCATTTAACCATTAGATATATGATGATATGAAGTATACCTTTTGTCCTTGATTTCATATTCTTAAATAAAGGTTGTAGTCAAATTAGACATGAGTTAGATTTCTTGATATGTAACTATTTATCTTAGCACTTTGCATCTTATAAAATATCTTTATAAATAAATAATGTAACTTTTTCATCCCTTGCATATGTTAAAGATTTCTCTTCTAACCATTTTTAAAGATAATATGTACATACTAATGCATACTCATTTTCATTAGACTTTATATCTATCAGACCAATGAAATCAATCACCCCACTTGTGAAAAGGATCTAACACTAATTAGGGTTAAAGAGGCATCTCACCAAATTATGTGGGTTTCCCTATACTTTAGCATATATTGCACTGGCAGGTATATGTGATATCATCTCTATACAGGGTGGGCCAATAGTAATTTGTATTAAATATATTTTATGCATTCATCTTGGTATCAAAATGTCCCATATAAGGTTCATCATGACATGTTAAGAGGATGTCAACTACTTTGTCCTCCATTATATACAAAAACATGATTAAATCAGGCCATTTGTAAAAGAGGTACCTTGAGATCCATGAGTATGGACATATTTTAACTACCAAATGGAATTTATCTTTTGGAGAGATGTTTTGGGATCAATCACACAACCACATAATTAGCAATGTCTAAAAACCAAGGAGTGTTAATTGATAAAATAAAAATATTTTTTTAATCTAGAAAAGAATCATCTACTACTGGACCATGTTTTGAAGATGTTAGCCATGATAAAATGTCTACAACTACATAATATTTACTTTGTCTATCTAAAATAGATATTTCAAATTCTATTAAGATTAATAACCATCTAATTAGTATCCCATTACTTTTTGTTTTATTCATTAAATACCTAATTATAACATAGTCACTGTTAATAAAAATAACATAATCTATAATATAATGTCTACATTTATTTATGGCATATATAATTGCAATGATATTTGAGCCCTACCCCCTAAAAATTTTTAGTGATAAAGTATATGGCATAACTTAATGATCCTTATTTTTTTCTGAGGACCTCCTAACATGCCATTGAAATCATTTGTATGGATACTGAAGAGTAACCCTTAATTTAGTCCCTGCAATACTAGAATTGATACTATTATATGTTTTAGGTCATGGAATGCTTATTCACATGCATCACTTCATATAAAGTTAGCATATTTAAAAATTAAAAAAATAAAGGCTCTATTATTTTACTAAAATACTTAATAAACCTACAATAGTAACCAACATGTCCTAGGAAACTTATAACACCCTTTTATTTTTGTGGGGTTGGTAAGTTTTTTATTACATTTATTTTTGTACGTTATACCTCTATTCTTGTGAGTTAAATGTGGTGGTCTAATACAATATCTTTAGTCATCAACATATAAAATTTATTTTGACATGGAGATAACCGATTATCTTGACAAAGTTAATAGAATTTCTCTAGTTTATTGATGGATTCCTCATATGTGTCCCCATATACTAGGAATTCATCCTTGTAAACTTATACACAATCATGGAATAAGTAAAAAAAATAGAATATAGCCCTTTGGAAGGTGGTATAAGCATCATATAATCCAAATGATAGTAAAAAGATATGAATATGTACCCAATGATATGTCAAGATAGTATTATATTGGTCCTTAGGAGCTATTAGAATCTCCTTTTAGTTAATAAATACATTAAGAAAGGACAACAATTTATTTCCCACCAATGTGTCAAGTACTTGGTCAATAAAAAGAAGAGGAAAGTGATATTTCCTCATGGATGCATTAAATTATCTATAGTATATGAAAATACACCATTTTACTCCTTTTTTCACAATAACAAGGGATGACACCCACTAAATATTGATTATAGGATAAATAAATCCTACATATATAAGTTTTTTTAATTATGTTTTTATTGTCATTAATGGCAGGGTTCATCTGTATTTATGGTTCGTGGATGGGTTTTCATTACTCCTTGATATATATGTGGTGGGTGTATAGATATAGGTATATGAGTCTCATATCATGGTAGTCTAATGTGAAGGTGGTTTTTCATATTTTAATCATGGTCACTAACAAATATTCTTGTTTATAATCCAAATCATTGATATTACGAGGTCATCTAAATATGATTTCTACTTGCTTGGATAAGGACACCATAGATTCTATGATACTAATAGTGGGTTGAGGCTTAAAGAATGTGGTATTATTTTATGAAAAGTGTTAATGTATATCATTACATCCAAAGTTTATTCAATTTTAAATATTTTGGTGAGGGGACATGGTATACATTGTAAAGGTTGTTTGTTTATGGGATGATTTGATAGTTCTTTTCTAGGCCATTGGAAATGATTATGTCATAATATTAATATTTAAAGTATGGGTTATGTTTAATCATGAGTAATTTATATAATTAATATTTCTAATTATCCTCATCTTATATATAATAATTTTGTTCTTCACATGAAGATTGAGCTAGTGGATAGAGAACTAGTTTCTTTGTGGTGTTGCTATTTGAGATTAACATGTTCCTTGATCTCCATCCAATGAATGAATGAATTATAGCCAACCATGGTCTCCATAGGATAATGGGGTATCCTCCTAAGTTTCATTTTTCATGTAATATGATAAATTTAGTTGGGTATTTCCATAAATCCATAGTAATGACAAGGTCTTGTATAACCCCTCTTGGTATAATCATTGATCTATCTTCCATATA